>DWPA01001775.1:0-17470 GCA_018251375.1 Calpodes ethlius
GGAAAAGCATTAAGAAAGGCCTTTTATAGAATCATCTCTTAAAGTGGTAAAGAAAGGGGATGAAAGTTTGTATGAGTATAAAAATAAAAATCTGAGGGCAAAGTCATCATGATGTAATAAATTAATAACTTTATAAATACCTTTACGTGTATTTTAGCAATGATTTCAAAAGTATAACAGCCAATTGCAAATTTGAATTTAAAAAATTAACAATATTTCAAATCCTCTTGCTTCATTAAATACTTGCACAGAACAAATTTTAAGGATATTTAAATGATTACTATTATTGTTATTTATTTATTACTTATTTTATGACTAATTTATTTCAATTAACAACTAAAGTAACTTAAAGTAAGGTAGTTTAACTAGTTGAAAGTCAATCGCATTACTCTTTGTAATTAAGGAATTCTTAAGTATATGATTCTTTTGCCGCATTTTTTGTTATGAATATATCACTGTTATTCGTTATAATTATACTTGTGCGGATAAAATGTAGTACAAATTTACGGATAACTATGGTCACATACACAATTATATATTTAAACTGATTATTTGTTTTGAAAATTAATAAAATATTTGAATGATGCAGTACTGTGGTTATCGGGTTAATTGAATAAAAAATAACTTTCTAATAATTTATAAGAAAATCTGATTACTTCCAATATTTGTGAGTTATACAATACGCTTATAAATATTTAAATTCTCCCAATCCGAAGTTAGCCAGAATTTGTAATTTATCTTTAAATATTCTTCTTGCTATACGACGCCCAGCACCAGCTGTGGGATAGTTGTGGATTGTTAAGAATATCACGATTATAATTAAACCCTCAGATTAAAGGACTACGGTAATCTGGAATTTAAGCCTCAGATTAAAGAGCAACTGCAATCTGAGGTTTAAACTATCTTGTTAAGTTCCGTCGCTCGATAAATAATTATTGTTAACGATTTTTAAAGTATTCAAATCTGTTACTTATTAACATTAACGTTTATTATAGTTTGTATTGTATTTTGAAAATATGGAAAATTTAAGTGCCCAAAATTTCTAAAACTAAAAATTAATTACTTTTTTATATGTAAGTTTAAGCCTTTTTATTAAAAAATAAATAAAAAGAGATATATTGCAATTAATGAATAAATTTGTCACATGAAATCTAGCGGGTTTTAAGATACGTTAACGCGTGTTATAAATAGCGCCAGTCACTAGGTGCTTTTATAATATGATTCACTGTTCAGTGACGTCATTTGTCTCTAGATTGCACGACGTGGTCCATTTTAATGTTACTAAAAATGTATAAGAACTCCCTTCAATTCTCAGTTATTATATTTTTTACTGAATTCTTCAAGTACTTGATTTCCAATTTTATTCTAACAATGCTTGTAGTCTACGGATGATTGTTAGAGCACCATCTTATAAATAGTTGTTCTTTGGGTATTCCTAAAATTGATGTAAAGTTTCTTAAACGTAAAGAAATAAAGTGATGTGTCACGCAATTGTCATTTCATAGTTCAATTTGTAATAAAATTTTAGACAAGCTAATACGTCCCTGGTCAGTGATCTCCAGGGATGTACTTTATGATTTAAAAAATATTACATTGAATAAAATGAATGCGTCATTATCAATCGTATGAAGACAAAATAACTAGTTTTATTACGAACATATACAGACAAGAGTAATCATTAATAATTTCTCAGAATATAACATTAATAATGTGCTACATTGCTTTTGTTTTGTATTGCAACAAAGAGGATTTTACGTTAGTATTTGTACAAGTGACTGGTTCTGACTCCTTAGCATTTCGTAACGGCACACGTCATGACCGCATCTATTTAAAATTTCCATTCATCTGAAATTCTGTCGAACAGTTTCGCTTTGTTTTGCGCTACATTTGTTTAGAAAACCTATGCCAGATCCTATTCTGTCTTACAATAGTGCTATGATGCACGAATATATGTTGCACTACTATAATTTCCATATTAATACACTCTGTACCATTATACTTGCTAAAGACACAACGAACATTAAATGTACAATTAGGTAAATGCATCAGCTTATTCTATTCTATAACTAGATTGCCTATGTAACGACATATTGTTTTTGTGAATTGCAAGTAATAAATTTGAGTACAAAATGTCTTACTTACTATGTTCACTTAAATGAAAATGCTTTCTTCGTAAAAACCTTTGACAATGACAAGATGTCATGTAAAATAATTTAGGTTATTGCAACAAGTTAACTGTGTCATGATCAGTCAGCGATGTTAATTAAAGAGTCATGCAATCCGCTAAATAATCATTTGAAATGCCAGTAAAGTGAAATTTAAAGGAGTTGCAAAACGTGCTCGCACCGATCAGAATTCAGGGCGAAGCCTTTGAGAAACGATAAGGCATGGCAGGAAGTGGACCGAACTATTTGTTTGCGAATATTCGACTTCTTCCATTTCACACAAAATTCCACAAACAAATTATGGACCGCATACATAAAGGTTTAAGGTTTAATTTCGCTCAATGTCGCGACGAGACGAAACGCTATAACAATTGAGTACCGAACGATACACATACAAAAACGAGTTCGACACACGCTAATAAGCACATTGTTGTGCGAACAGATCCTCGCACGAGGCATTGGCGAGGATGTGAATGGCCGAGCTTCTTGGTACAATCGTGCGGAGAATCAGTGTGAAACTTAACAAGTGATTGAAGGGTAATATGTCAAGCTGAATGTCTATCTACGATTACTTTTAATAGAGTAATAAAGTAGCGACATTACTTTAGTGACAATGAATTAATCGCCAACGTGAAATCGCGAACGGATGCCTTCATTTAATTTAATGGCCGTTGTGTTAAGAATATATTATGTCTTGGCTATAGAGGCCTTTTCGAGTAATTTAAGTTTTACGGGTAGGAAACTTTACTTGTCTCTTTAGTTTGCCTTTTCAGTATAATATGTGCTATTTTCGTCTCTCTACGCATCACTTCAGTTTATCTAAGAACTGACTTAAATTTGTCTGTCACTTGTATATTTGATTTAACATGCTCTATGTTCAATATTACAAGTATAATCTTCGTATCTCTCCATTTAACTACTTAAGTTGCTTGTATGATGATAAGTTCACGTATTGTCTACAGCGGAATATCTTATATCTTTACTGTACTCTGCATATAATTCCTTGTCTGAAGTGGTATAGATAAAACGTAAGGTGATATTATATTATGTTCTAAGTTAACGTTTATCTCTTATTACATAATGTTACAGGCATGCGTTAAGTTCGCAGCTTGTTCTTTTTAAAAAAAATCACACATTGTATATTTACTAATAGGAAAACACGTAAGAATTTAAGACGATTAAGGTCTGTCTATGTTGAAACATTCTATCAACTTTAACCTACGTTGTTTGGTAATGTAGTAACTGTAAATTAATTATCTTTTTTGCTGGCAGCACTCTATCAGTAAAACAATTTAACACGGTGTTCAATGAAACAAACCGAAGTTAAAAAGGCTGCATAATTATTGCCATTCATTGCCATTGTTTCGTCTGTGACGACGTCTCGACGACTAGTTTCCTGCACAACATTACGGATCATGCTAAAAAGAAGGACGTCCGTTTCCTTCGTATAAATTTTACACACGGCCCAAAGTTCCTGGTAAATCTCATTCTCAATCATTTATAGACGGAAAACCTTATAAGTGTCGTTATGAGCTTAAAATGCATGGCACGTCCTCGCCTTGCAAAGGTTTGATATTTTCTTTAATTTGCTCTCAAAGAAAACTTATTGTGGCGAAGCCCTATGCAAGACGACGCGAAGGTAATAAACCCGAAGGCTAGTGAAGTGAATGGCAATTATAAAGACAAGGTCGATAAAGGAGTAATAAAGCTCAGATGAAGCCTTGTAGGCGTCATGTCCCTTGGCCTTCATAGCTTTTCTAATAGGAATTCTTACACTACACACGCCGGCGATTGCCAACAAGAATTTCCTACTATTTTCCATCACATATTTAATTTATTTAATTGGACGACTTTCTCTCAAGATTTCACTAGCTCATGTTTCTAGGATAATAGCTATTGACGTAACCCACATTGATGCGTGAAACTACTATAACGGCTACATGTCAGCTGTCCTCCGTACATTCTAATTGTTTCTTCAATCGTGA
Organism: Calpodes ethlius; assembly: GCA_018251375.1. Lineage (NCBI taxonomy): Eukaryota > Metazoa > Arthropoda > Insecta > Lepidoptera > Hesperiidae > Calpodes > Calpodes ethlius. The sequence continues at coordinate 4,151 of DWPA01001775.1, forward strand.
AAACTTGGTGCTACCTAATTAGCAAATGTATGATTGAAATTCGGCGAAATCCAACGGATGTAAACATAAGCAGTGTTTGGTAATTGCTGCAGTCCCGTTATGGAAAATATTGGTATTTTAATCCCCAACTTGTTTGAATTTATTGAGAAATGATTAACCATTATATGAAGTTGTGAATCAAGTAAAGTAAAATGAACTCACCTAAGAAGAAGATTGAGCGAGCTATCGTTTCTTGTCGTTGGGACATCTTTCACACTAGAAGGTTCACTGCGCACTCCACGAAGAGACAGGCGCAGTTGCCGAGGGATCGAGCCCAGAAGTCCACTGCTATTTCTACGCTGATTAAGGCTCTTCGAGCGCGTTAACTTGTTCGCCTCCAAGTCATTCACGTGAGCATTCGATGGTACCTCCTCGCCCCTCATAATCGTAGCACTCGACGCATTAGTCTTAATTATAGTAGGAACAGCAGACTTCACATCATCCAACAGTTTATCCCACGGTTTCTCCCAATCTACATCCTCTTCTGAAATAGTTTCAAAGCTCCTAGGGCCGACCGACGACGATGTTTTATCCGACATTATGATGAATTAAAAGAAATGGAACGGAACGTAGCTAAACAGACACCCACGCCACTTCGTCACTTTGGATTTTTAGTTTCTTGACAACACTTCACTCTTATCATAATATCCATTTGTAAATCATAATGTTTGGGATAAAAATGTTGACACTGAAACAAAAGAGAAATATATGTTAGGAGGATTGGTTGAGTAAGAATTTAGGATAATTTCTTCAATGTTCAGGAAAAATCAGAGAATCACTGTGTGATATAAATTAAAAATATCGTGCTGAAGCCGAGTAACACTAAAATCATAATGAAATGAAACTACCAACGTTAATTGAGAGAAATCTCCTCTTACTTTTACTGAATTTTTATGTTACGAAAATGGTCCTCATTTCAACGATGAGGAACGTAGAGCCTATTAAGTAATTTTAGTCGAGAGTGTTCACTTTCCTACTGCTTGCAAATTCAGCTAATTGCACAATAATCTGAACGCTAAAGACGGTAATATGAGCCTTTCTATAATGTCTATTTGAAAACTTCGCTGTTTTATTTGCGGAGAAAGGTGCTTGAACCAGGCGCTATTGCAAAAAACAAACAGACCACTTAGACTGTTTAAACATAGCTCTTAAGTTGTGGACAAGATAATACTAACTTAAACATGTTTGTAAGTTAAAAACATCAAAAACTTTATAAAATATTCACTAATGAAACATTTATCTGTTCTCCTCAAGTTACAGTTAGAAATTTATTTATCCGCAATTCGAGTGATTAAAAAAAAACCTTGTTTCTAAGTTAGAAGCTGGCAAACCAGTGCGGCAGAATCACCAATGGTAGATGTTCTTATAACGCTTATGGCAGGGGCATTCCCGACAAGGATAAAAATTTACTTTACAATTTTTGTTTACCGGCTCCTTAATTTATATTAATAACTTCATAACATCAACGTCAACAACAACATATTTTTAAAAAGATAATTGAAGTCTTAATATTTTCCCTTTATACAAACATTGTTGCCTATATCTATTAAAGATATCTATTGAATTTTGTCAAAAAGTTTTGATGTATTTCAGTCCAATAATATCTGTTATTTTTCTACATAAATAGCGACTTCTATGACAACGTATTCATTATAGTTCAATTCTATTGTCACTTAGTACTAAATAAAATTCTGTCCTTTTTATATTTTACTTAATATAGTTGTTATACAAATTTGTCTCATAAAATTATCTAATGTCGCGTCGCCAGGATGGCGCTATGAACAAACCGTTTACTGAACCGCTGTGTTAATTCACATTGAAGTAGCAAAGGACTTATCATGAGCTATATTTAAAACACTTTCTTGGAAGAAAATTATTAAATTTGCTTAATGAACTGTCATTAACAATAGTATTTCAGTATTTTCAAAAATTATTATACCTCGAAGTTTAAAAATGAAAATAGGTGATAATAAATTATATTACAGTCTACGATACAAAAAGTTAATATCTTAAAACTGATAATAGATGTCTCAAGAACTTAAAATTGGGGGTATCACAAGATGTCGGACCTAACAAGCCAGGAATAATAAAAGCATTAGTAATACCCCGTACTCATAACTATAGGAAAAATAAAAATCACCTGGGCGTTAATATGATATCCCAGTTAACTAAGGACAGCTTAGGAGGGGCTTCTAATGAGTAAGTGGTATAAAATCGTAACAGGATATCCTTTATCCCATTCATTTATCTTTATAAGGTAAAATTAAAGTGTAAGTAAATTAAATATATTATGTTTAGGATGTATTGTGATCCCACTTAAATTATCATAACATTAGGATCCTGTTCAAATCTCAATTGAAATATAAAGGTTTAACATACTTAGCAGATATAAATAGTTTTGAAGTTATTTCTGTGTAGTGACGAGACAAGCCTGAATAACGTATGTATTTTTAAATGATTGATTACTTATAAAAATACTTTTATTCAGTTTAACTTGCAAAAACTAAAGTAATGGTCGAACCGGCAATTTTTTTCTTGGAGTAGTTTTTTGTGGTGTAAAATAATCCGGGAAATGTAATCGATATTTAAGCGTAGCAAATTGAAACGGTATACTAATGGTTTGGACGAATTCGACTCGACAACCATCGGGCTGTTATATTTTAAAATCTCGCGTGTGCCAACTTTCCCGCGAAATATAGGTCAATGCTCCAGAGACTACTATCGAACTCAGTTTACTACCATTCTTCATACACTTTATCAAATCTAAATTACCTCATATCTATATAAAATTTATTTTAGGATTAAACTTTTATAGCCGCTATAAAATTTGTGAACGCTGTGATTTAAAACCGTGTCATTCAGTCTTTGCATTGGCCTAGTAAACAAAAAGTGTAAATAAACCAGGTTGTGCCCCGAAGGAGTCTTGAGAAGTACATACGAGAAAAAGTTAACACGAAATCCCGAATGAGTAAAAGGTGAAATACCCGAGGGCCACACAAAAGTTGCCGGATATTTCAACGACTTCCCAAAACGCAAAAAAGTTTATTAAAATTTTTCAAGATACAATAAGACTTGCATCTTCATACAAAAAATCAATATATTTATATGACTAACCCGTGTGCAAATCGCTTTGATTTATCGTTGGTTCTAATAACAAATATCACTAGATAGCATGTAATTAATCAATAGTATATTGTTGCGGTATTCTCGATATCTGAAGCGCCATTTACCAAGACGCCCCTTGCAGGCGCCGTGTTGCAGGCGCCAACGGGTAGCTATGCGGCTGGAAGACTTTCAACGCATAAACTGCAAAACTTCGAGGCCAACGAGATGCCGCACACGCCCGGGTTAAATTCCTAACTAGACATTGATAAATAGTTGATTATTCCGCAAATAATAGTTATTTATTTCAAAGAATTCAAATCAATTTTAAATTGCATATATATTAGCCTAAGATAAATATATTACGACACTGTCTGCATTTATAATGCGCAATTTAGTCGCATTTCTCACAAGTGTGTTGTATAATTCCAATAATACTTTTCATAGCGTTGTCATTTTATTCAAGTTATTTAATTTATTGTATTATTATAAATTAATTAATGGCTTCAAGTGACGGGTTGACTCCAAGCAAAGCTTATAATTATGGTTAATATTTATTCTTGGGTCTAGACTATAGACTTACTAAGGTATTATTTTCACACAATTCGCTTTATTATTGACTAAATATGTACCTACACATTGCTTTATTCTTATTTAAATTTCAATAACGACACTACATATTTACACTTTATATGAGAACATATTTTCCTTATAATTCAGCTTATGATTTCAACATATACTTAGTTGAAACAAATATTATTTCCAATCATAAACACTCGTACGTTCGATGGACTTCTTTAAGTATAACTTACAAAAGTATTTTTAACTTTTTGCGCAACCGAATATGACATAGACATCTATCTATCTACCTATCTATCGACGCCGTTCAAGAACCTTTCTTCCCCAACAGATGTCGGTCCTCCTTACTATATGACATAGACATCCTTGTATTTAAATCCTACATACTCTTGATAGAAATATTTATAATAATCACTTATACGAGGAATACTTGAAGCGTAAGTGCAATTGTAAAACAATTATTCTGGTTGAGGAAATAATACGTACCCGTGCCATTGTTTACTTAAGATTATTTATCAGTAAATACCTACGATATAAACAAGGTTGCAATTACCAATGGGTTATTAAGGTATTAACATAGTTATCATCTACAGCAATCCAAAACGCACGAATGGCGGCTTAGACATTATCCTGCTTCGAAGCAATGAATCCATAGTAATACTTCATATTATAATGGAGGAAGCAACTTAATGAACTTGAATGAATCCAAATGGCTTCTATATATTCGCTATAAAAATTAACTTTTCGAAAGTCACTTTCCTTATTACGGGTTCATAAATTTAAATTTACAGTATTGTTGTAAGATTTTTTTAACGTAACGTTATCTCCAAAGTTAAATAAGATAATAAATACATTATAAACATAAATTATTATTTATTTTTAAAACTTTTAAAGAGGAACTAATTTAACTGTACATTATTTCCGTGAAACTTGAAATTATTCACACATCGCACGCCATAGAAATTCACAACGTGCATGAATTTTTCGACTTACTTGACGAATATCATCATGGTTTCAGCTATATTGTACATAAATACATAGTAAACATATGACCATACTAAATAAAGCAATATTCAAATGGAAATTATGTTTTCAGACGAATATATGATTGCGTATATATAGTTTGGTATGAAATAAAGACATCGTATTTCGTTTTAAATTTGTATTTCGTAAAACTTGATTCGGAGAAGCTACGACGTTTATATAAGTTTTACTATACAGCTTGCGTCAAAACGTATCTTATATATTTAATGTCAAAACAAAGTAATAATGCTTAGACACCTCCATTATATTACGATTCTATTGCCATTTTTATGAGTGTCAACAGAAAGGTCTTGCGAAGACCTTTCAAACAATGTACCATCTTAACATACTCGGGCTATTAATATGGAAGCAAATTTAAAAACGTATCCCCGTTAGAAAGTCACGTATCCACCACGCAAGTCTAATTTGGTCTAGATCTGCTTTATATAGGTTTGGCAAATAACCAACCTTCAGAATAGTTAAATGATCGTTCTGTTCTGTACGCTATTAATTCCAGTATCTTGATCATCTTGTCTAAACATATGCGGTTTGCTATTTAAATAATATTGTCCTTCGAACTCACTCATTTTACTTCTTTATACATTAAATATTTTGCTATTTTGGATGTAGTTCTATTATCTTTCTAGTCTCATCACATTCGTATGACCTACAATATATCTTTAGAATTACATGTGTCTAGTCCGTGATATTAGTGGGCAAATTTTTATATCTATCAATCGGACCATTTATTTTCTTATTTATTGTTTTTTCTATTTTTTTTTAAATCAATCTCTCGTACTGTGCAATAGTGGATGTAGGTTACGCATTTTTTTTCCTTTTTTTATAGACATAAATCATTTTCATAAGGTACCTTAAGGAAATTATAAAGATGCTTATATATTTTTTTCCGTATACTATGTGGTATCTAAACAGTATTTTTCTATCTATTAGTACTAAACGAATCCAATTATTATCTTACATTCAATGAAGAAAAGCAACCACATGGCTGGTAATTACTTCACAAAGGTCTATCGTAGCTGACATAAAAACATCTAGTAGTATAATAATATGTTAAATGTTATATTATTCACGGGCAAATACCAATAATGTCATGCTTCTCAAGAAAAACGTGGTGCACGATAATGCAATTTTCATGCTTTGTTTTTTATTGAGCTCACATTATATGGATACGTCAAAAGTTGTATGCGTCGTATTCTAAGAAATTCCGTGAGATTTATAATTCGGTTCCTGGAAAGAGTTTGGCACTAAATACAAATAAAAATTACTGCACATCAAAGAACGAAAATGACAACGAAGCCTATTGGTTCGAACGTTAGTTCCCCGAACGTGGGGGCGCGAGGTCGAATCCCACACGCATCCATAATTTTCAAAAATGTATGTGTGTATTACAAGTTCATTATCACTTGCTTCGGTGATGAAAACATCGTGAGAAAAACTGCACAGCCGTGAGTTCCATAATACTCCATAATGTTCTCGAAAGCGTGTAAAGTCTACCAATCCGTACTTGGTCAGCACGGTGGACTATGGCCTATACTCCTTACACTGTGTAAGGAGACCCGATTCCAGCAGTGGGACAGGTATCAGTTGCGATGATGATAAGTTTTTGAGAAGAATAGAATTTTGACACGATTAATTTGGATTTACGAAATATTGCTTAGGTAATAGTAGTATTTCAATCAAATTATTTTTATAATAGGAATGCATAGCATGAAAAACTTTTTGTGCACGTACACTAATTGAAGTAAAAAGTTACAACATATCAAAAGAAAACTGAACGCACTAAATGAAATGAAAATTTATTTGTATTTTGTCCCTTTTTCTGCAGTTATTAATTCTGAAAAGATGTTGATCTTTCCGCTATTTAATAGCCTACGAGTATAATATTTTGAAATATTGCTAGAAATACGTTCACCATTTTTACGAGGAGAATGAAAAATGGATTTTTCAAGAGAATTCCAATCTATATGTTTTTAATAAAGCAATTAGAAGTTATCAAACAATACAATCCACCAAGTCCCTATTATTCTTATTGTATGTAGTTCTCACGCTAAACATGGTTTGTCGTACTGATAAAATAATACCGTATGGAAAACAACTACTGGCGTTGTAAGGAAGTTAAGTACATACACTGTTGACTACAAAACAACATAGAGATATTTTTAAATACTACACATCTGTTTAGTGTAGTCATATCATAATTAGGTTGGCCCAGTCTGTAAAACTTAAATAGCATTTCTAGAAGCGGTCACACGTTCTGAATGGGTATGGTAAATTTATTTAGATTGAAAGTTCGCGTGAGTCTTGAATAATAGACAAGTTAAAGAATATATTCGAGATATATAACTGATCTAACGAATTATCTAACGTTTACTAATAATTTTAATTTGCTCAATATCCTATCGCTTAATAAAATATTAGACCGAGAATTTTTAAGACTTAATATCAACCGCAAAAGCTCGGAGTCAAATGTTTATTTAATTTTATTTCGTCTTTCCGACAAAGGCATTTGAATTTAATTCCCGGTCTAAGGAAATTTGAGCCTTGGTTCTTGGGTTTTAACCACCAAAAAAAATTCGACATGAAAATTAATTCTCAAAAATTGTCACAGTATTCGCAAATAAATATTGACAACCGGAAACCTGAACACAGCCAGACCTACATCGAACTGGATACTCGAAAGACCTCATTCCCTGGTATAAATCGTTACGCACGTTTTAATTCGGGGGTACATCCGTATACTATCCGTATACTATACAGAGAGAAATTGTTTCGCGGTAACGAAAACGGGACATTGGCCCAACGTTCATTCACCGCATTTCGCGATAAATTACGACAAAAAGCATTGATAGTGGTTCAAATGTTGGTCTTCCGAAAGCGGGCGTCTGAGTTTGAGTCCTGCACGTAAGCTCATTTTCGAAAAGTTAAGGGCATATTACTACGTAATTATCACCTGCGAAAAAATCGTGAGGAAACCTTAGAGTTCTCCATAATGTTCTATGAAATAGAGAAAATGACTTACGTTAGTTAATTCCTCTATATATTTGAAATTTTCGTCGACAAATTTGTCTATTATCGATGAACTTGCATTTTTGTGATCTTGTACACATTTTTATTATTTCTATTCAAGATACAAATATCTGCGTTTCCTATAGAAAATACTTGGCCTTTGGACCCAGCTCAAGGTTGGTTCCCTCAATCACGCTCACTAATATTTCAGAAATTCAAATCTACGTCGCGGTGGAACACGTTGCCAAGTGACTATAAAATAATAACTTGAAAAGTGATATGGTTCATTATCGAAGTAGAAAGCTATATTACACTTACTTCATTTGTTAATGATGCGAAATCTGAAGAAATCGGAAAGTTTGACAATTGCAGCCACATTTGGGGCATCGAGAGAAAGTAAAATAATTGAAATAATCGCTTACGCTCTCTCAACTACATTACAAACCAAATTATCTGTCACATACGTAGTCATTTATAGTAATACATATAGTTTAAGTTGTAGATCATTATTTTTGTCCATACTATATAGAGTCTTTCACGTACATATATCTACATATTAAGTTCTTTAATTGATCTTAGCTCTGTAAATGTAGCTGAATATTTATATATTCTCTCATTTAAATGACTGAATGAAAATCAATCAATTTATCATTTTGGCACGCAACATTTGTACTCTGAAGGCGAACATGGTCGAACAGATTAGAGATTGACAAGACAACTTCATCTGCCAGTACTAGTGACGGAAAATTAATTATCATTTTTCTCCCGTAATGAATACGTCCCACGACGCATTAAATAAGGAATTAATTAAAAATTTGCATTTACCCTAAATCCCTGAAATAAAACCTCTTCAAGTATCCTAATTGAAAAGTAAAAAAAAAGTCAAGCTATAAATAGTATGAATTAAAAATACGCTTACCCAAAGATGCTTCATAATACTTATTTTCAAAAACAATATCTAGGTGCATAATTGGAAATGTATGGAGTTTACAGGTAATTTGCTAATTCTCTTATTTCACTTCGGGACTTGATCATTATTTTTAGGAACGGAAAGTTACTTCACGTTCTTTGAGTACCAATCTTTGTGTTTGCAAGTGGTTTCAGTAAAAACAGAACTTTATAGGCGAACGTGGTTTTAGTAAAAGTTTTAGCGCGGAGTGTTACGAATATATATGTATATACTCGTATCTACTAACTAACTAGTACATGTAAATTTACTTGTCTCATAAAAAATTGTAATTTTCACAATAATCAAACCTAGTTTTATTGATGAATAGTACATTCTTATGTTACTTTCTGCTGATATATCTTTGTAAGACGAAATGGAAACACGTGATCTGGGAGCATTGAAAATCTGTGTCAAAAGAAATACTTCGAAGATGATACCTGTTGAATGCATCGAATGAGGTTATGATACCAGGTGTATCCTGCCGGCAGTCGCTGGGATCAGTACTACCCAATTTAATCACGACTGTATTTTATCCACCTGATAAACATCAATCCATCTAAATATGGCCGTGAATTTCGTCTTTATTAACCAGCAACGCATTACTTATGGCTTTTGTATTACTAATGTATTTGGAAATTGTGATTTCTTACGATTCTACAACAAATACAACTTCTTTAATAAAAATCTTTATTATACAATGAGTGCATTTTTATGACATTACGCAAAGGCAACTCTTTATCACATAATGACACGAGTAGATACAAAATGATTATTTGGTAGATGACAGATACTTGACCTGAAACCCGCTTAATGACGCAGATATCTACGTAAATGAAAACATATTATCCGTTATAATCAATTAGCCTTTGTTTTCTGGAAAAATGACACCAGCGCGGTTAATGCTATTGTAAAATACCAGTGATCATAAAACAATTATGGTAATCTACTTCGTCGGCTTAAGCTGTAATGTCAGGATTTTTTAAATATTATTTTGCACGCTGTAAGGGTCAGTGCTAGCTGACAGAGTGCCAGCAAAGAGCAGTTTGATAATTGTAAGGCCGTTCGTGCATCGTGTTTTGATTCACTAATAGAAAGGTTAACTGTGAGTCTCCGCGTGCCTCTTCGCTACTCTTCTATATGCCTGAAATTGTTGTTAATTATTTTTTTTATTTACTATCCTATGTAGAAGCAGTTTAGGTTTAATTTAAGATTCTCCTCCACTCAGTCGCCGCAGATCCATATATATAAATTGATATAAAATGGGTATATTTGTATCTATCTTTTCTTGAATTATTAATATACTTTTTTGGAGTCGTTCAAAAATCATGACGGGAGCAAGATTAGAGTTAACTAGATATGGTTGCTTTGTTTGTCAGTTTCATTATTCATTTTCATGACGACCCCGTAGCCTAGTTGGTAGTAATCCTGCCTGCGAAGCGAGGGGTCCCGGGTTCGATTCCCAGCCGTGGTATATATTTATGTGACAGATAAATATTTGTTCTCGGGTTCTAGGTGTTACTGACGTGTTATTTGTGTTGTCCATGCCACCCGTAACACAGGGAATCCCACTGCGGGGGTATGAGTGTGTTAGCGTTTATTTTCATTAAATCACTATTAGTATTACTTATAACATTTGTTAGCATACTGTACTAGCATCGACCGTAAAATGTTTTTACGACTTTCCATTGCAGTGACGCGAGTCATTTATAAGCGGGTAAACAGCTTCCTTTGACAGCGGCGCCGCAACGATCGATCCCGGCTGTACTCGTGCGTTCCGTAAAATAACTCGGCTGTGTTGTGGATTTTGACAAACGCACTGTGGTGGATTTCACTCGAATATATGGTTTTAATAATCCTATGCATTCGCGAGCTATGTGAGATCTCGAAGTATTGTTTGTGAATACACGGACATAATTTTAGCCACATAATAAATAAAATGTGATGTTTTACGACTTCAATGAATGCAATCGTATAAAGAATTGAAAAAAATTGAGGAATTACACGTAGAATACATTTATTTTATAACTTGTGGCTTAGTTTCATTTACTATTGATATAACTCGTAGATAATTAGCAAAATAATAAACTAAAAATCGTTTAAACCCAAAGAATAACTTTAACTTTACTTAATTAAGTTATATTTTTTACTAGTCAGTTTTACCTATCAATTTCTTAACATAATGAAGCGAAAAATAATTATACAACCTTCTTTAGGGTAACATTAATATTTATTCAGAATTGTCATTCAATAGAAACATCGTTAAATTTTATGAGCAATGAATAACTCTGCAAAGGAAAGCAAATAAGTGTATTTCATTGAAACTCTAACAAATATTGATACAGATCCCACATTCCTCGAAACAGAGACGTCAAACACATCACATTGTTTCTTTTTCACTATTGAGTTAAATTATAATAATTTATTTCAAATTTTAAAATTGAGTATTATCTGTGGTATTTATTACTCTATATGCTTATCATGTTTTGGATGTTTCATTAAAAACGTAATAATAAAATAACTAGGTCATAGTGTAACCACATGAAAAGTTTAGGCTATATTTAAGTTCATGTTCACTCTATTCTAGTAATGATTGGGACTGTCACTTATAACTAATATTACAAAAAAAATATTAAAAAAGACGTTAATCACTCATCTTTTTTTATTTATCTTATTTTTTGTTTAATTTTTTAGCCTTACATTAAAAAAAATGTAATATGAAATTTATTACGTATACTACCATCGTAGTATTCTTTAAGTAGTAAGTTTAACCAACCCGCAGGTCGCAAGTTTCCATAACTATAAAATTTATTGTTTTACATAAAATATACAGAATAATATTGTTTATTAATGATTGTTCCACACGTGGACGATGGCATAGTAAAACAGTCTCAATAGTCCCATGCGGGCATAGAACAATTTAACAAGCATGGTAATATATTAACTTTTGTTTCTTTAAGTAATACAATTTTTAAAAAGTTACTTTTACGAAAAGAAAAAGCGGGTGATAATAACACTACAACATAATAACCATTTATCAAAGACTTCAATTGCGAATTTTATATAAAAAATATATATTTTAAATATTATACTTTGTATATTTTTAATAGAATAGGTACTGAACTCAGTCCCATTAAAGAGTTCAAAAAGGCAAAACAAGAGCAGCGTTTCGCTTAAGGACAATGTATTAATTTATATACCTATATAAAAAAAGATCGTTATACTATTTATAACTCACGAACGGCTGAACCGATTTGGCTGAAAATTTGTGATGTAGCTTAAACCAGGAGACGGACATAGAGTACATTTTGTTGTAAAAATAAAGGGTGAAATAATTAATGAATGTTTCTATGGAATGCGTTTTCTCTAACAATTTACATTTGAACTTTTTGGTTTCCACTTATTTTCTCCACACTTAGAAAAAAACCTTTCATTAAATGACATAAATGTCATTGAGGTACAATCAAATCTGAGAGACTGGGATCACGCGGACAAAGCCGCGGGCGGTATGCTAGTGACCTATAAAATAATGAGTACCTACTCCTATTTATAACTATCAATTTAATGTACCTACAGAATGATTATCATAGGAAATGAATAAATAAGAATACCTACTACCTTATTATAATCACGTTATACATTATCTGTGCCAGTAATATGATGACACCTCTCATTTAACACTGAGTTACGAAACATTTAAATGAAATATAGCCAGCGATAAAAAACAGCATTAATTTTATTTTTATTTGCATCGACGCAGCATTCTGTTGCTAAGAGATCGTTTTCCTTTTAGTTACTAAGTGATTGTTGATACATTGTTCTAACCTATATTGCGTATGACGATTTTAACATCCGCATCCCACTAACGAACCAAGTCCCTATGACGCATTTCTGATTCTTTGAAGTCGTGGGTGTATTAGCATAATTTATTGTCGGACGTTGAAAGAGCTATCGTAGTACACCTTCACCATCACAACTCGTAATCATCTCATCATTAAGACACAAATTTCCCCCAAGAGAACTAAAATATCTGGTACTCTGTGGTCATGTTCGAATTGCCAATTGTTACCCACATATATACACTACTTGGCTGTTTTGGGACAGTTAAGAATACTGACCCCAATAGTATGCTGGTATCCTACGGTGTCTTAAAAGGCAATGCAAGTCATCCCGCTTTATAATCTTATCTTTCCATAAAGCCTTGTGTCAGCTGCCAAAAGATTCGTCATGTTCCGGCTAAATACTTGAGAGTCTGTTCTTTTTTTTCTTCTCTTCTATTTTAACCGGCACCGTATTAATGTCTTCAATGATGTTGACCATGGGTTGTGGTAAAACTAACGATCAGGTGGAACGCCAGCTCGTTTGAGATTAATTTACGTTAGAACTGTCGGCTATTCTCCAAAAATATTTTCGTTCACGGTAGCGAATAACAATTTTCCGTCCTATTTATGTGATCTCTAACAACGCAAGCGGGCCATCGCGATGGACCATACTAACTATAAATTCTAATATAAATAGATATGTATAACCAACTATAAAATCGTATCTGCAGTTGCATATTAAAACAAGATTCTTAATAGGAAAATTATATAACATTAAGTAAA
>DWPA01001776.1:0-17470 GCA_018251375.1 Calpodes ethlius
GTCACAGCCCTTAACATTAACGTTAACGCAGGTGTGGTAGAGACATGAAACTTCAATCCATACAATTTTCCACTCCAATTTTGTTTTTGAAAGATTTTCCAACGCAAAAAAATAAAAATATGCTTAGCGATGTTGGTAGTCTACGGCCGCAATGAAAACTTAATACCAAGTATCGCATGCGTGTTTCTTACCTCCGTTCAATAAAACTCACACGACATGAGCACGACAAATCAGTCTAATGTGTTCGATTAGCTTCATGTCGTGTCGTGTCTGCGATGTGGCCCTCCTTATTCCCTAAAGGTCCGACTTATCTGACGCTGGTTGGTCGTAAATCGTCTATCTGTCTGCTAATCTGGGAGCGCTTCAATTAACTTTGAGACGTGTTCGAACTCCGACAATTAAATAGATAAGTGCGCTTCTGGTGGTCCGGCCACATTGACGGATAATTTGTGTAATAAAAAAAGTTTTTAGTGATTTTACCATCGATTCTTGATGGCGTTTTACTTTAGCGCTGTTCTTCGTGTCTTAAAGAATTGCTCGTCAAAATGTTTGTGTTAAAATAGTAAAGTTAATGAATTAATTTTAATCTAGTAGTTTCAGTGCAGTATTCAAGTCAAATAAGTTTGGAGTCTGGTCAATAGTTACATATGCTTCAAATAGCTTCTGGTTCTATTTTAAATCTATCCTTTGTGCATGCCCTTCTTCCGCACTCTGTGTATCAAGGTTTACATAAATCAGCTTAATGGTCTTTCCCGCGGTAAATGCATAGATTAATTCTCTCATCACACGGCAGTGAACGATATTATTCGACTTTTTTGTCATGACAATTATAGGTGCTATATAAGTATCACGTGGTATATTTAGAGGCCGTAATACGACCCCGTAGCCTAGTAGCTTGTGACCCTGTCTGCGATGCGAATAGTCCCGAGTTCAATTTTCGTTTATATTTTAACTTGCTTTATGTATTTTTTTAAATCTCCTTAAATATAATAGTTATGCATGTTACCTAGTTTTTTGGTATCTATGGACATACAAATGCCACTGGTCCACCACTACCATTTGTTCCATGAAGAAACATATTTTGGACACCAGTATCTAACTTGGTCTTGGTTGAAACGAGGTCAGTAACACCTCAATACATCTCACTTCCATTCCAGTTCTCAGGAGTTGAATGACTGTTGTACTATCTGTTATTTTAATTCACTACTGCATTTGTCATTTAAAATTAGGCCTTCTATTTAAAATACAGATTTAATATTTCAACCTCTATATAAATTACTGCTTTTCTCAAGGCTCCGGAAATCTAGAATTCTTCTCTACGCGATGAATTCATGATATTTAAAGGAGATTCGATTCAAGTATCGAACGCGATTTTCGTGGAGTGTATAAATCGTTTTGTTTAAACCTAAAAAATCTAGCATAAAAGGCTTGGCAATCGCACTTAATCTAGGCTCGAGTTGTTTGGCACGGAGAGGACAAAGGCGTAGTGGCGCATGCGGGCGCAGACGCTCATGCGGGCATGTCAATACAAAATGAAGTAGCTAGTTTGCTCCGGAGATCCATAAAGACTATATTAAATTTAATTACAAAAGCCTTAGATCATAATTTAATAGGTAAATCAAGGTTTAATAAGTTTTTACTGATGAAGGTTATCAACGGAAGATAGCAAAATGTGTTTTAGTCATGACATTAATGAATAAATAATTATAACGATAATTTTATGTAAGTATCCTTAAGTATCTACGTATTCGATTAATTGTTAATTACCTTCGGTAGGTACTAGTATAAAAAATTCTTCATATCAGGATTTTAGGAATGAACTTCGATGAAATCGTTTATTCAAAACATAGCTGATATTCCTACACACTAATACCAACATGTATTTCGCCTTGAAACGGAGTATCATCAATGTAAGTTGACTCTGCGATGGTTAGTCGCAAAGACTG
Organism: Calpodes ethlius; assembly: GCA_018251375.1. NCBI lineage: Eukaryota > Metazoa > Arthropoda > Insecta > Lepidoptera > Hesperiidae > Calpodes > Calpodes ethlius. Next base: position 1,947 of record DWPA01001776.1, read on the forward strand.
GGTACTATAAGTCGCCGCATCTATTTTTACATGGGAATATTAACCATTTCAAGGATCATGCAGCATTAAAAATAAATATTTCAATCTACAACCAACAGCCATGGCGAATCACCATTTTAGTTGAACATTGACCGATTTCATTGGAAATAATTAAAAATTTGCAAGTAAACTACATCAGGCAGAATATTGCTTTGCGCTGTAATAATATGGGCACGTTATTGGTTATGAGGTCCGCCAAATGAGGCTCGAAGTATAGTGCATCTGTACTCGGTGCTCCACGCCGCGATAAACTGAATAACGACAAATAAAATTCGCTTATTCGAGAGCGGTGCGTTTGAAGCACTCAAAGGAAGCCGATTTGTTTGGAATAAAGAGCTCTTTACAGGGCCGTCTATATCGGACTCATGAGAATTTATTTGGCCGGTTATTATTGCAATTCAATTAATGAAGGCACAATGTTCACTCGGGTTTCTCCTTTTAAATTGAAGGAAGGATCGCGTTTGGTGAAATTCACGATTGGGTTTATGAGATTCTTGTAATCAAATTCGAGAGTCGCGTCGATTGACGCGTATCTCGGTCGAAGGAAATGTCGGGAATATGTGACGTCATTGAACATAAAAGAATTAAATGAGGTTCGGTAAATATCATTAATTATTGTTTATTTTAGAATTGGTCCGGGATTTGGGTAGATCCTGACAGATCGACCGAATTAAGCAATAGAAGCGCAATCTATAGTTTAATGGATGATCATTGGTGCCAAAATGATTGAGCGCTTCAGCGCTTTGGAGAACACGTAAAGCCATCGGTGCTGGTTGATATTATTAGATAATAGTTAAATCATATCGGAAACCATACGGCGGCATAAATTCTTCCAAGGTGTGGGTTTACCTCTGAATCCGTTTTTTATTGAAAGAGCTTGGTTGAAACTGCTCTAGATCTCCTCAGTTACGAAGAGAGACCTGTGAGCTGTAGTGGGAAATTTATGGGTGGAAGCCACGATTTTAAAAGTAGTTCGAACGCTTCCTTTTGGCCGCATCGTACCTATTATAACGTCCAAGGGAATAGTGGCAACTTACTATGAAATTGCCCGTTGGCTTATTGGTCGACAAAAAGCAATATAGGTAAGCGCGTACAGGAGTAACGTTTTGTGTCATACGTCTACTTTATTATTTAATATTAAGTTGAGCCTTGAGTCGTGAGGAAAAATCTTGTATATCAACATATTATGTTGTATTCCTGATCAACTTAGAATGCCTGGAGCTAAGCTTAACTTTAAGAAAAAGCTTTGCGTCCTTAAATATCCTTACGTATAGTTAACTTATGGGCAGGTTATCACATCTGAGATTTAATATGAATATTTCCATCTCATACATAATTTTATGTATTAATATGTTATCATGTGTATGTATGTAGGATTATTAAAATATGTTTTGTATGTATTTTGTCTTTATATATCGTGTGCCGCTTTTCCTGTATATTTTTTGGTCAAAAGGTTCACCGGTAGATAATGCATTGAGCAATTATTGTGGTCATTAAAGTTTAAGTAAACAAAGAATTGTTATGTGAGTTCTATAAAATAATATTGATAATACATAGTGCAACATATATCCCATGTACATGTTGAAGTAATCATTCATATGATGGTCACTACGTTACAATAAATTGTGAGGTCTGACTCCTCTGGTTCAGATTCAAAACTTAACTAACTAACACAAATTAAGTCCAGTTATATTGTATTTGTTCACTTTCACTTTCATTTAAACAACGGTAACACATCACACTTAGCCAATATCTAATTATATATAAGTAAATATTTAGCTAAGTCCAGAATCAACCCAAAGAACGTATATAACTAAAGTTGCATCATAAAAAGACCAGCTGTCTCGAAATTTAAAGACATAACAATTAATCCTTTGCTTTTACACATTCAAAGCTGGAAATCAGTGACGTGACTGTCGGTACCATCAAACAGCTACCGGTATTCAAGTTATTCGACACTCCTCAATAAACACCGTTATAATCTCTCCTTTACATATAAAAACACTTCGGTCCCATCCGTTTATCTTTTTATCCATTCTTCTAGAGTAATCCTAACGCCATGCTTATATTTGTTTCGGTAATGGACGTTACAAACAAATCTAAGCTTAGAACAAAGTAGCACGGTGATAGGCTTTTTTAAAAGCTTTTATTTAACTTGCAATGTTTGTTAGTTTTATAGTATGTTTTGTTGTGTTGTGTATGTTTGTTTGCGTCAAATCTTGCAAAAGTAATGAGAACTTTTTTCTCTTATCCTATGAAGCTGAAATTTTACACGTTTTAGTTTCGATGACCATCTATATGGTAAGTATGGTCGGATATCTACCACGATCAGGTTTGGCTCCTGTGGAACTCCTGAACGGTGTCCGGCACAAATATTAAAAAAAAAAGTTGCACAATAAAAATCTTTTACTTTTTTAAACTTAATAACTGCCTATACGACTTCATAAGACCTGAAATTGTTAAGCTCATTCTATGATTTACATACCTGTACTATGAATTTGAATGACTGATGCAAATATAGCTTAGGCCCAAGGGTTTTAGTTTAAATAGGAAAATTTTGTTTCGAATACTATATAAAACTTACTTTAGATTTATGGATAATAAATAAAAAGAAATAAAGTATTTCTATCTAAGTACCTACTATTAATTAATATGAAAAAAATAAATTTGAATTTAAATATTAATTGTATTTATGTTAAACGGAATTTAATTGTGGCAAGTTACCACATCCATTCATTGTAACGTTCGTACATCATTGGTCTACATTAGCCGGTGGTCGGTGACCGTCGGCGAGCGGTGACAAACAAATGAGTGTTTTAACGCTATCTCCGCCGCTCTCATCTCGCCGCGGTAGCTGATACTGCGTTATATTAAGCAATACTGGAGTCCGATCGTGACTCTGTCCGTGAGTTCATTAATTGATTTTTATTGCGTTTTGTATAATATATACCTATACAGGAATAGTTAGGTATAACTTGGAACGCTGGTCTCTCGCTTGAGGGTTTAGGGTTTGTAACTTGCGTTTCATGTAAATAGCCGACAAAGCTGGTAGTCCACCTGAGCTACGTGCCTACCTCTGCCCATGGGTATTAGTGATACTAGAGATATCACTCATGGGTTCCCGGCTAGGAAAAAAGAGAAGGAAATATACTGACTCTACAGGCAAACTGTCATTGTTATGTTAAAGGATGTTAGTGGAGTTGTGTTTTTCCATGCGTTGATTACGAACAAGAGCAATAATAGATGATGTAGTATAAAAAAGGATACAAAAACAATTTATGAGAATTCTTTCAAATAACTCTAAACGACGTGTAGTTTCTTAAATGGTTCTTAATGTCTCGTCCTAAGGGAGAATGGATCTAAATTCGGTACTGGAATTGAGAATTTGTGTTAAAAACTATGTTTAAAGGAATAAAGTTTGTGTTAGTTCACAGAAGTATGAGTAATGTTGTTTTGTGATTAACTAGAAAGGTAGTTTAAATTAATAGTATGAATATGTATAAGTTTTCTGAATTCCTTTACTGCTTATTTACGTCTACTTCTTTTTATTGATAAAAAAAGACAAAAACATTTAAATTGCAATTACTTACGCTAAGAAATTGTACTTAATAAGTGTTGAATGCCCTATAAATGAAAGAAAAATGTCATTAAAAAATTCTACCACATTCGTGGATACAAATTCCAAGTTGATAAAAAACTTGTAAAATGACTTTTTTTAAACAACGGACAGACAACAGAGACGATAGAGAATTACCTCTATGCATCCCCTTCGCTATTTCAATAACATTAAGACATGCAAAAACATACAAACCAATACAGACATTGAAAGGCAATTCCTCGCATTCGATAAACGATTTGAAGACTGCGCTTGCGTTTCAAGGAGAAATGTTTCTGATAACAATGTATTTAAAAATCGATCTTACGCTTATAAAAATAAGGACCTAGTCAATTATAAGCGAACTGCTCGACTTCAAGACAGGTAGCTGTTTAATCCGTTAAGATAAAAAGTGAACCAATAATGTTTACAGCTCCGGTTTAAAGAGCATATTAAACGAAGTAGCATTCCGTGTTTCGGCACACGTAGTAAACTTGGGAAGATATGAAGGCCCTGCTGGAGCCTTGGTGGTCTAATTAAACGGTAAGGACCGTTACGCACTGACCGTGTGACGTGTGAGGCGCATCACCCACATAATTATAACGAAAGGGTGCTGTGGAATTACAAACTTTTATGTCAGTATTTACATAATTATGATTCAAAAATAAAATTGTGTTTAATAAAATAAAAATACATAATAGGTAATCTAAGTCCATTAACTCTCATATACGAAGAAGGAGCTTTACTTTCATTCCTGCAAAATCCATCTTTCATATTATTATTAATGGAATATCACAAACAATAATCACATTTACCCACACATACATACACTCTATAAACACTAATAGAAGTTTCATACAGACTTTTAGTACTATCATCAACAATTCCACGGAAGTGTACTCTTTAGTGGATACAATTATTTAGGTGTTACCTACATTTAACATTATTTTCATATGAATAAACGAGAAAGGTAAACTTTATTCATTCATAGCTATAATGATATTTAAAGTCAGCAATGTCACGTGCTCAAACGCCCGGCTCTCAAACAATTATTAAATTAAAAGTATTATTTTCATGCTATCTTTACTGCTTTAAAGATTTACAATCCAAACTTTTGAGCCTCCACTCATAATGCAAGGAGATAACACATCAGCTTAGGATGCAATATTTTTAAGAAGCGCGTTAAACATTTAAAATTTTACCAGACAATTCAAACTCCCACCAAAAAACCCCGCTCTTATCACAGTGGCATAAGGTACTAAATTAAAACTTTCAACTCATTAGCAGAACGATTAAAGTTGCTAGGTTCGATGTGTGAGTGCGTACACGTATTTACAATCGGAAATAAAATAATAAAAGCTTTGTCAGTGTGCGTAAATGAGCTTGAACTGCTGATAAGGCGCTATAAAAAGTTTAATTTAAACACCTTATCGATACATCGGATGCTATTGGTGGTCGGCCGCGTCAGGGCACCTGTGGTGGCGATACTGTCGTTATGTTTAATGTTATTGCTCTTGCTTGTTTACTAGCTTTTGTCAAGCTATTTTGTGTGAACATCGTCGCATTTTGCCGTGAATTGAATTGAGATAGCGAAGTAAATTGTCTATTTGAGTACCGAACGAGCATTGCGATGTGTTTTGGACGATGTTACAAAATTAAATGTAAGTAAATGGTTGGTCTTTCAATTTACTGATCTCAATACTACTATCTTAATATTAAACGAGTTTCCGTCTAGTTTTTGACGTTTAAAAATATGCAGGGAATGAAATCAAGGAAATATAAATATAAAATCCATGAGGTTTTAAAGAAGTGTACATATTTCATTGACCTACGTTTTTGTATATTATTTATCGGGGATGTTTTTACTTATCACGATTTAATGTTTGGCTACAATTTCAACTGATTATAATTAGTCATGTAGCTTTAGATGTTAAAAGGATTTTTTTAGAACTGAAATATTTTATCAATAATTTATGAAGACTTTTTTTCAAATTTTCTTTCTTGGCCGACAAATACATGGGGAAAGCTTATATTGTCACTAATGTTTATGGGTGATGACGCCTACTTACCATCTAGTGGCTGTTTTGATTGTTTGTCAGATGTTTACATAAAAACACAATAAAACATACACACAACTTCGAAAATCTCATACAGAAGATTCAAGTAAGAGGTGTTCGAAGTTTGAAAAACATGCACCGGTGCAAACTGGTTTTTCACCAGATAACTGACAGTTATTTGGTTAGAGCGAGTTAAGACAAAGGTTAACGATAATGAGGTAACATAATTGAAAACCACGATACCAACAATATTTTATACACGATTATTTCGAACATCAATTCGATACAAATCGTAAGTAACCGTATAATAGTTAATGGGATAGGTTATACCTTTATCGATTTCAGTAAACAACAATACATCCAGCTTCACTGGCAAGATTCTAGTACAAATTCCTACATCTATAAGCATTATGTATCCATTAGAATGGAACATCCCAGAGCCGAGATCAATCACGTCCCGCCCACGCCAGTGGCTCAATTTGTCACTTCGGACACGCCCGCCCGCCCTACACGAATAAGGCTTAGAAAGGCTACTGAAATTGAATTCTAACGTGACCCAGTATTAAGAATGGGAGCGAATTTTTCAGTTACAGCACATTATGTTTGTAACGTAATATTTTCAATGTAGCTTATATATTAAGAATGGAAAATAGTTCATTCAACCGAGAGGGACAGTTATTTTTTTGTTGTTGGGACCAGGGGTATCCTTGTTAAGTATGTATATGGATAGCTATGCCCAGTTACCTGATATAATTTCAAGTTATCTTATAAAACCAAATGTATTTATTGTTAGTAAGTACCTATTCTTTTATCATTATATTTAATATCAATTATTGTTCATAAAAGTCTTCATATGACTCGTAGTGTGACTTTCAGACGAGATTTTAAATGTCAATACTCACCATTAAGAAACTATTATAAAAGTTGACATATTAAATTGTCACTTTCAATAACATCGTTTACATTAACTTTCAGTAGACATGTTATTATAAAAAAAACTATTTGAGTATTGCCGTTATAATACATTCAAAAGTACATACAACGCTCCCCTTTTCCTTTACAAACATTACGATACATTGACTGCTGAAACAACAGCGAATATCAAATACACTTGCAAAGAACGCGGAAAATGTAAAATTGTCGTTTTCACGAATGAAGGAGCAGGTGTGAGGGCGACACGGATACCTCACACAATATAATAAAAAAATTCAACACAGCGAGAGAAAAATTCCTCACACGGCGAACTCCCGAAATACTCGGCATACGCCAGGCGACGCTGGCGATTATACTTCAAAAATGTACACGGTACAGCCACAGTGTAAAAAATTACAGCTGTCTGTAACGCGGCTTTAAATGTCTAAAAAAACCCACAACGTGAATATTGCATAATTTGAGTAAGACGAGTGCAATCTATTAGATAATATATGACAATCGACGTAACAAACTCTTTTCCCGAATTGTGTTTGGTAATTGGGGATATCATCCGTCCTCGTACATTCTGCACGCTTAATCTATGATACTTTGTTAGCCTACTGCATAAAACTTTGCTAGGCTATGCTACAGTCATTTTTAAAGGAAAGAACACTCCGTTTGAAATACGCAGCGGCATCTACATGGCCGACGGAAAATATCTGGCTTTGTTTAATAAAAATAAGAAAATGGCGAAAATCGCAGCAAGCAAACGCTGTACGAGAAATGAGGAGTGAATGTCGTCATTCGTAAAACATTTGATCTACGATGAAACGAGTCCTAAATTGGAATTCTTTGAGATGTTGCATTTACATTGTCCTATTACTTGAATTTCTCTTAAATATTACATACTGTGTATATTTTGATAATTGATATTTTGTGTTCATAAAAAAAGTATATCGGACCTCCATTAGTTCACTTTACATAGTAGATAATTTATTATTTTTTTAATTAAGTTTGGTTTAGGTATTAAATATAGAGTTAACTAATTTGCAAGCGAGACCTAATATAGATAAACATATCCTACTGCAGTAATACAGTAAAACTGACTGCACAAAAGATGGTTTTTACAGATTAGGAACAAAGTTAACACTAGCGTACTTGAATGACAATATAAACACTAACATGACACGAAAGAGCAAATGTGACACGGGCATCCAAAACTCACGTTCGTATGCACGCCATTTTGTTTGACTTTCAAAGCTAATTTGACTTTTAAAAGTTTGAAGCACCTAGTTTACGTTTGAAGTGTTATTGATACTACATTTAAGTATTTTTGCTCACGCCACTGAAAACAGTATTTAGACGAATTTGAAGTTGTTTTAGGATAAAGTGTTTCAACAGTTATTATTCAATGAAATTAGAATCTCACTAAATATGCTTAATTATTCTTGTATTTTTATAGAAAAGAGTAATTCCATAAACCTCACAAAGTCAAAGAACAAGAATAAGAGCGACCGATTAGTTTCAAGTATTTTTCATTACTATTCATTATTGAAATGCTAATTAAAGTAAGTCTTCATATATCAAATCAAACAAGGCATAACTCCTTCAAATCGCATATCAATAACCACATAATGTCAGGAAAGAAAAAATCATCGCCAATATATTTCCGAGAAAGCTATCTTGTTCATGATAGGAAACGTAAGCACGAAACGAAACAAAATGAATTACAGACTTCAGGTCATCTTTCATCGAAACTACCAGTGTGTCAGCTCTGACAGTTTTACGGTATATCCATGCAAATTGGCCAAAACGGATGAGCTGACACCACACGTCATATTTCAAGCTCCGAACTGACGTAAGCTTGAGCTTGAAAAGTGGGTCGTCAGGGTGTGCTTGCTAACAACATGTCTTCTTGCTGTGCGGATGGACAACATAATATTTCACCGTTGACAAACACTTGGATATTTGAATAGAAAAAAAAATATCAGAAAAAACATTTTTCCCTTGAATATTTTATAAAGCGTTGATTCACTGTTATGTGTTCAAATTATTGTTTTATCTTGATTCAATGTTAGTTCAGAAATAGAGACGAACGTTCAAAAATATGTGAGGTTATTTCTTTCATCGATGGTTTAGATACTGCCATAAATACAGAATTGTATAAATTTTCTCGAAAAAATATATTCATGTCGTGTGTGTTTCAAATGTGGCTCGAATGGCGTGAACCATCCCATTCTAGTGGAAACAACATGCTTTTTACAAATTTCCATGTCTATCTGTTGGAGCATCTCACGCCATCCGCAATCCATGTCAATGTTGGACGAATAGCGGGTCCCACATTTAAATAGAACACGAGAAAATTGACAATATTATTGTGTGACTACGCCTTTGTAACGGTCGCAATTTAGTTTGTATTACTCTGTGGTAAATTACGTAGTTTTCATGCGATACTAATTTCTTAGTTATGATTGTTATAAACCCATAAAACGTCTTTCGTAATCGCCAGCGTAAAAAAGTAATATTCTCGAATAATAAGGCAGGCATGCTAGGAACGTACACGCTTCTTAACACCTAAATAACGCCATCAAACCTGTTATTCAAACGGAACACATAAAAAGGAATAACACGTGAAGCCGTTAGTTTGGCACCCCCTTTAATAATAGGTGATTTGCCCTCCCCCCTCGCCCACATCAGGAACTAGGGAGGTGTAGACCATTTTAGGTAGATCTCCGCGTAATGGTCGTGATGTGTGCGGTCGTTTGATAAAGGGAATGTCTCCGCGGGGGATGGAAGATCAAGTATCGGTGGAACTCGGAGTGGATGCGTGTCTCTAGCCCATCCTAGTGGCTTCAGTCTAATGCCACTTGTATCGGACATTTTATTGTCACACGCTCGCAGTTTTCCGTGAGTTGTGAACCTCGAAATTTGGAAAGTATGTTCTCGGTGACGTTTTTATTGGCCCTAAAAGCAAAATAAAGTTGGAGTGTTCCTAAATTTGCGGTGTTACTTTAGTTGCTAGTTTTGACTTCATAATTTTTATTGCGTTGTGAACAAAAAGAACGTGAAAAGTAAATTCATTCATTTTTCAAGTGTTCTTTGGAAACCATAAGATTTTAAAAATTATCTTAGGGTCTTACAATTTATTTCAGTTCTGAATAAATTTTGCAGTATTAATAAATGACAAATGACTAATATTACCATATTTAGAATCTGACCGGTTAGAATAATTATATTATTAACCAACTAATTCTAACGTTAATATAATCTCAAATCAAAACACGTAACTTTGTTAATTTATCTATTATTAACTTTTAAATTCCATATACCACGGTTACATTCGTGTCTTTCTTACAATAAAAACAAACAGTGACTTTGTAATTTATGGCATAAAAGGATGTTCAAACAATTTGGTTGTTCTATATTTTAATGCTTCCGCCAAGACTGCGGGTGGTACAGTCGTTTGAATTAATTCATGAATTTACGAGTCGGTGAACCATAGACTCGTACAAGTGTCGTTTTCTCAATTTTCCCGCCAATTTTCGGTCACAAAATGGCCGCTGCTCAGGCACGGTGCGACACGCACCTTTTACACGCAACCATAGAGTTTCAGGTTTTTTGTTGTTTATTCAAGAAAGCATTATCGGTGTACTAAGAAAAGTTAACAATTTCAGGAAACTTGTACAATAATAATGCTTATAAAATACTGAAAGCGTAAAATTATTGATTTTATTACACAGAGAAGAAATGCAGAAGACTAAATTTCATAAACAGGCGGCATAAACATATTTATTAAAGAAAATAGAACATTATTTAATATCTTTATAACGTTACCTCTTGATTTATTGAATTATTTACAGTCGATTATTAACTGCAGAGAAGATGTGTGGCGCGATGGTTAACGTCCCGGACCGTCTCTTAAAGGGATCTGGATTCGACTTTTAACGAAGTAAATATTGGAATGATCAGTTTAAATTTCTATTCTGAGTCTGGGTGAGTGTGTTCTGACCTCTGTGCGTTGTCCGCGACACCCACGACACAAGGAATCTTAATTTGAGGCTATGAGCTACTATTGTTATTATACTAAAAAGTACTATGTTATTTCATTTCTATTGTAATGTATATCAGTGAATTATATATTCTACTTGGAACGTATACATCGGTACTATTAATATAATAGTTTTATATAATGCAATTAGCCGGCGTGTCCGTGCACTCAGGAGGCGTGGTGTGATTAAGCAGCTAAGTGGTTATATTAATTCCTATCTTGTTATATGATAATAAAGCAATCAAGTGGACCTGATTATAGTTAGATAGGGAGAAAAGTTGTTTGAGCAATTTACAAGCAAACTATGCAGTTTTGTTGATTAATCTACTTTGTACCTGGGAGATCGAACTTTGATCGGAATGTAGTTGGTAATTCAAAATATATCTCAGTAGTATAAAGCTGAAGCGGGTATCAACGCTATCTGGTGTCGATAAAGTCAAACTAAATCAATTTCCAGGACTGTTTTATTTTAAAACTAACTGATGGCACCACCAGTACTTTTCAGACTATATGACAATGAAGATATCTGAAAATTTAATCTTAATTTTTATATCTTAATGTTCGATATATTTTTTAAAACCTTGTTACAATTATAATGAACATATAATAACAGCTCTTTTAATAGTAGGTGTGCTGGTTACTGGGAAAGAGAGATCAGTGAAAGCAAACTGATTTTTTAAAGTCGATGATTATAATATACAAATTTTCGTGAACGGATAAGACTGAAAGAATGAAATGCTAAACAATAGAGTTTTAAAAGGAACATTCATTTAATTTAGTTTCTATTACAATTTATAAGTACATAAGAGTTTGTGTAACTGTTCTTTAATAGTTATCTTATTTTTAATTGACGATTTATTTACTTTGATGGTGAGAGGATACATTAAAAATGAGCACATCTATTTTAGGATTTAACATTCATTGCCGACATCAATGGGCTTGAGCTCAATCTTAACGAAACGGAATACGCAATTTACAACAAAGTATCTTAGATAATTAAACAAGTATCCATAAAAATACTAATGACTGCAGCCAGAGTTGTCCAATGCAATTAAATGAATCATTAAAAGGTCTATAAATACTTTCTTATAAACTTTATAGAAAAAGATATGACCGTGTAAGTGTATTTATATAAGAAGGCAGTGAGCAAATATCAACGTTAATTGAACTTGTGTTTTGATCGAGATAGTTTTTGGCAAAATGCAATAGCTGTACGATATTTATATTTAAATAAGCAAGCAAAACAACTTGCTTAGTGAAGAAAATCTTAAGGGGGATGTACCTAGTAGTTTTAACTTTACAAGTCTAACAATAATATTTTCATAGACGTAAAATTCTGTATATTTAGTTACATAGTTACTATATCCAAGACTGAGATGGTATGCTCAACAGATGGATAGATAAAAAGTATGATAAAACATCTTAAGGATTTTGTTTAAATTATCTGCGCTTATAAAGAGCTTATTATCCAAAACGAATAGTGATGACAACACTTTTGTATAAGTGCAGACTCGATTAATGTACGAACGAACTGTCAACCCCATTGAAAATAATCGAACGATTTGATCAAACATCAGTCAAGTGCGAAACTCAAATATTTGCGTCGTCCTTTGGTCAAAACACTCCGCTCACAGTTGGTAACACGAGGAGGGCCAATCGGAAATGAGCAAATAGGTAAAGTGTTACCATTGTTAACTCGATGGTTCGTTTTATTTCGAGTGACTTTGAATGGAAATCTCGAACTAACTCAATTACAAGTGAGCAGAGGAATTGGTTTAAATGAAGAATGCTTACAGATGTTTCGAGTGACTTTTAGTCGGAGTTCTTTTGGACAAACTATTATTTTTGAATACTGCACGAGATTTGAACGTTATTCTTGGACGAGGTAAATTATTTTGATATATACAACTTTTTATACGATATTTGCTTTGGCTGTGAATACTCCAGTGTGCGATTTTGAATATTATAGAAAAAGTTAGTCAGTTATAAGACACAAAAAGTAACTTAGAAATTTATTTACATTATTTAAAATGATAACCTACTTTATAAATGAATTTAATCTCATATTACTTTACAACCTAATATATATATTTAAAAACGGAACAATTATGTTATTGGCACTAAAAATTTTGTCAGACCCGGATAAAACTGTTCGCAAGTTAAATTTAAGCTCGCTAAAAGCAAGTTGTAAGTAGTAGTGGTTATAACGAAGAGGTACAAAAACGCATTCGATCCCGTCTGATCCGTGGCTAATATTTGCACGTCGTCCCGTGGGAACGACGCCATACATCCCGGATCTTACTTACATTTCAAGGCAATCAGGCAACATACGTGTATCGTGTTCCAATACCCTAATATAAATTGTCATCAAAACTGTAGCTTGCTTTGTGTAAAATGCTATAAATATTTTTATTTAACAAGTTGATACTTATTAAGGTTTAAAGATATATATTTATTACAAATTTCCTTCGCTCATGGGTAGTTGTGTCAAATGTATAAGTTATTAAATAGCTTTTACCCGCGTGGAAATATTTACATACCTACATTTTTTACAGTACACGATAGAGGTGATTTAAGTACCGTTTGATGAAAAGCATTACCCATATGTGGCCGGCCAAGAAATAAGAGAAGAAGTTAATTTTTATATACGGAGTGTCTGTGCACGGTTCCATGGTTAAGGTTATTCGTTTTCTATCACTCAGTAACCATGGTGATAAAATCAAAGAAGAAATCATATCATAAATTCAATTGAATAAATAATGCTTACACTCATAGCCTTACACTAGGATCCCTGTGTCACGGATAATACATTAATATACACTCAGACTGAGAACAGAATTTTAAACTGATCGTTCAAATTTCTGCTTCAGTAAGAGACCGACCCTTGAAAAGCTAACCACCTTAGTAACCATTGCCCTAAAAGAAGAATAGTAAAGTTACCACAGATCTTGGTTAACATTGCTTATGATATTATTGATATTTCCTCTTTCTTTAAGTAAGCGACTGTAACCATCGAAGTGTCACTGTTCTGGGTAAAAGATTTCGGGAACAGCACATATGTTGTTTACTTGCTGGAACCCTTGTTTGTCGATACTTCGAGCGTCAAGGTTGCTTGGGTCAGGGGACGAATGTTACTGCTACTGATTTTGTTATTATTCTATTATATATGTATTGGAGACTCGCCCTACGATTGAAATTCGACCATAATACAATTTAGCAAAGGATAAATTCATATGTCATTTTTTAATGTTGTTTTCTTTTAATAAGTATATATTGGTAACATATTATGTACACAATTTAGATTTTTGTAGTCCTTCATATAAACTTTAAGTATGTAGGTATAATAAATCTCATGTATACATGATTGTCTAAAAGGGGTTTTCCCTGCATATACCTATCGTAATTTATATTTTATGAAGGAATTATTTTTCATATATAACAATCTAAAGACACAGAGGAAAAATAATATAACTATCTCAATACTGGATTCGGGTCTCCTCTTAATTGAGAGAACATGTATAAACCCTTAGTCTATTCAGACCGAGTATAGATTAATATAATACACAATTATTTGAAAAATATATGAAAAACGTAAAATTAGGCAGCTTTGCCTCTTTGCCGTTGCCTTTTTTTATTAGCATTAATTTCGATGTACGTAACTTTGACTGTACGAGATTCGATTCTTATTCCTTCCGCTATGAGAATAAACCTTAAAGCTTAGTTTAATTTCACTTCTAATTATAAGTTATTATGTATTCATAGTGGAAACAATTTTTGCTTTTTTAATTTTGCTCTTTTCTATCAGTAATCAAAATAGTAATCATACCATATAATGTACTCATATAATACACCTAACATTAATACAATATTGAATGTTGCACAAAAAATGAGTTTTAATATATATTAAGTAGATATATTGTTACGTGTAGGCGCCACTTCGCAATTAAGTTTTGCAAAGAACCTTTTTTTCGGCTTCTTAAGACTTTTTTGAACTCTTAACTCGGCAGTCAAGTGTAAAAGGATTAAAACTTATACCTCAGTTGATAATAACATTGTGAATCCTTTCAGTAATAAAAAACATCCTTTGTGCCTTGAAGGCTCTATCTGCACATCATTATAAGCTTAAATCTCTTGGTAAAGTTGCAATAAGGATTTAAAATTTGGTAGCCTTTTGAGAACGTTTTTTCGTCTTTGACTGAAAGCATGCGAATATGTGATTTAGAAAAAAATATACGGTAAAAAAATCGCTTTTATTGTAAATACTTGTTCTCTAAGTGGGTTCAGATCTTCTCAACTAGGCCTCTAAGGTAATAAAAAGGATGTTTTTACGAATCTAGGCATCTATAGTGAAGAATATTACTATGCCTACCTCTTTAGAAAAACTGACAATTTACTACTAGATTAAGAGAGAAAAATAAATTTCTTAAATTGATTTACACTTTTATTGTAATCTAAACTAGGAGACATATAGATTGTGTACAGATTTACCTAATACGTATGTATCAGAAATTAGTATAGAATAAATCATTACCTACAAACTATCTGGGTAATTTAATTTAATCCGGATATTTTAAAATATATATGTAGCAGATTTTCTAATTAGGCACGAATAAGCTCAATCACTTATCTGAACTAACTAAACAATAATAACGAGAATGATATTTTTTATTTCAGACCAAGTGAATTAATTACACAACAAGTTCCATTTAATTAAGTCAAAGTGATTAATGAAGACAATTTTGAAGTCAAGTAAATTAAAATAAATAAAATAATATTAAATTCAATAAAATTAAAAGTACATTGAATGACGTTAATATTTTAAAAATAATCCACAATCAAAAATAAAAATTAAATTAAATTCACTAAAGGAGCT
>DWPA01001777.1:0-17470 GCA_018251375.1 Calpodes ethlius
AAAGACATCCCTTGCTACATTTACGTAAGCTATACCATTAGATATACGAGGGTATTTAATATCGATTTATAATATCGTTTGTTACGACGTGAAATTCTTGAAATGAAATTCTGGGTCTAAATCTCTCTTTCAGCCTACGTCTTCCTTGCGTGTTATGTCCTAGTGAATAATGGAGGATGTTATATCACCAGTTCCTGCTTGGATGTCACTCCAGAAGAGTAATGTAGACAAATCGCCCACTTTAATCCCAAAACTACTATATGGGCCAACGTTATTCTCTCTCCTTCACACACACGCTGAATAGTTTCCATTGCCGAATTGTAAAACGTTTCAGCCGAAAACCAAAAATTCGGATCTATATGTACGCTTTGTTACGATGAAAACAATGTACGATCAATGTACGCACGATTGAGGAGAAACTTCTTTACGAGATAGGGTTTTAACTTTACTTCACTTTAGTTTCTACTTCAGTTTCAACTTTAGCTTTACTTTGTTGTTGTTTATTCAACTGTTGTGTTGCAGCCGTGACGGAAAAACGTTACTAAAAGACGTTTAAATTTTTTGTGTTATTGCGTCTATAACAATTCCAAATTCTGACTCCAAAAATTTATCTGGTTTAACTTTGTGGGTACTTATTTAACCATGTTTCCACGGGGTAACCACTGACGGGATATAAATTTAACTCAGAATATATGTTTACATGGGTTATTTTAGAATACATTAATCCCGGGAAATGGAGTTGGATCCCCGGAATAGGAAATAAACTTTAGTATGGACAGTCTGTTACGAGGATAGCAAACAATGTTTTGACTGCTTTTCCGTTGCTATTATAATAAATTTACATAAAATAATAAATGCTTTTCTATTACAGAAAAACTAGCAAAAACCAATTGCCTAAAGCAATAGAAACTGTAAATTTTAAATTTATTAAACGCCCGATAAAAGTGAATAGCAAGAGTTTCGAATTCAGGTGCTATTTGGATACGTAAGGCGTTTTCGTGAAAATTGAGAGAAGGTTACTAGTATTCAATAATTCCATTAAACGTTGAAGAGTAAATTCAATACACAGTTTTGCGATCCAAATGTTCTCTTCCATCTAAATTAATTCCATCAGAAAATTACCACGAAGCAGCGATCTACGAAATCGTATTGAGGTCGGTTACATCTCATTTCGTTCATTCGTTCAGCCATTTCATTAATTCAGTTAGTCAGTTTTGCTCTTCGCTTCAATTTCCAAATCTTTCCGACCTAAATGATAGGTCCAGGAATACTGTAGAAGTTTAATTTAGTAAAGTTTTTATTATGTCAACTTTACTTGTGCCTAAGTTTTTTGATGACAGAATTTTGATGAGTTTTATTATCTTACAGTTTCAAAGATTTGTATTCATATATTCATACAAAAAAATCTGAAAATATATAAGCGTGTACGTGCTGTTATTGTAATACTTATTACGAAAATGCTGTGATATCTTTATTACAGTCAACTAATACCCGCTATTACGGAATTGTATGCGTGTCCAAGCTTACAGCGTGTCAAAAGCCTTTTAAAAATTCATGTCAAGTCATGACCTTTCTCGGTCTCTTATGGTCTACCCTAGCTTGTATAGGTTGACAATTACGTTCTTTTCTTATAAACCTAATAACATACTGTCTAATGAGATATTTTTTGTTTATAGGATAAAGATTGGAGCTTGTAGTGCCATCATCACCTGCCACTGCATGTCTGTGAAAATGTTGACTGTAGGAGGGACTGTAGATAGCAAGTTCTGTTAGTCATTCATCATCATCATTACAACCCATCATTGTCCCACTGCTGGGCTCGGGTCTCCTCTCACGAGCTGAGGAGTATAGGCAACAGTCTACTACGCTGGCTAAGTGCGGATTGGTAGACTTCACACACCTTCGAGTACATTGTGGTGAATTCTCAAGTACGCAGGTTTCCTCACGATTTTCCTTCACCGAAGCAATGATAATTAACTTGTAATACGTACATCACTTTTTGAAAATTAGAGATGCGTGCAAGATTTGAATTCATGCCCCCACGTTCGGGAAACCAACATTCGAACCACTAAACTACTGTATTTCGTAAATTCAGCCGTTAGTTAATATGACGAAATAAATAATTTGAAATGAACTTCCACTCAATCTTTCATATATAACGGTGAAACTCACAGTTTCATCTGCAAATTGAAATTTCATTAACACCCATATTTAACTTTTGAACTTAAATATGTATATTTAAGTAGCACTTAACACTAGCAATTTATTTACACCCTCAACAGAAAACCCTAATGAGCGAAAACCATACAGCTATCTCAACATTGAAAACGTGGTAATTAGTCACCCCTGAGCTGGGATGTTCCGGCTCATTAGTCACGACTATGTGCTAATGGTTCGCGATTTGGTGAGCTAGTCTTGGGAATTAATTACCAATTTTTTATCACTTAGCAATGAAAATTCCTATCATTTAAATTATACTGATAAATATTTTAGTATTGTGCATAGAAGCCGATAAAATGTAATTCGAAGAAATTATTTGTATCAGGGATAGTGTCATGAAAACTCGCATGGATAAAGTTTTTATGGATTTTATATAATGGATAATACATTGTTATAAAATGTTTTATATTAGAACGACGTTCCTTATTACGGGTTTCGGAGAGATCGGTGTTAGAAATAATCTTTTGTTTATAACGGATTTGTGAAGTATCGTAAGACAATAGGTGTCTTACAGTATGGCAGGTTATTTAATACATTATTTCTTTATCTAATTACAGTATATAAATATTAAAATTATATATATTATATACTAGAATCATGTCTGGGTTTGAAGTATAAATAAACTAACTAGATGTTGCCCGTGGCTTCGTACACGTGTAAGAAAAGAACAACAATAAAAAGGTTGTCTATTTCTTTCTTTGCTTGGTTGATAGGTTAGGATTTGTTGTTAGACGTTTCCTTGAATTTCTTTAAAATATACATAGTAATGGATCGTTCCACTGAAATTGGACTGAATAAGTACTACCTATAGTACTCGTCGTCTTCCCAACTATTTCCATTAAAAATCATACCACAGCGGAGCTCCGTTGCGCCGTGAAAGAAAGACATACAAACACACTCTATAATATGAGTATGGATTACTTCGATTCAATTGCGTATCAAAGCTGACATAGACACTTATCTGATAAGACCACTTAGATAACTACTTCAATATTTGTAATGATATACATCCTATATAAATTATGATTTCTATTATTTGAATACACACTAAATCTTGTTCAAATATTTTCTATTACACTAAAGCTATTGAATCGAATTACGATAGAATTTTTACTGCAGATCTCTAGTGCTTAAGCAAACGAATGAAGGAATAATAGAATGAACCTAATTGGCGAGTAGTTTAGTGGCAGAGTTAAAAGGATATCTTTTATAATCGACTTCAAGCTTATAAAAGATATTATATCTATATTATATGTATTATACTAAGCTATTTCATTTCCATTCAACTTATATTTCATTTCCATTATTGACAGAATGAAAACGTTTTATCCGATAAACATTGCTGAATAAAATATGTACCTTCAAGCTCAGTCAAGAATTTATTTCCACGCTAGTTGAACTTAATAAATGTTTAGTTATGCGAAAGCTTAAGATTAAGCTTATAGATTTATTGTCGCGAACGAAATTTCGGTATTGGATAATACTTTTTATATTATCTACCCGCTCAATGGCCATTTCTTCATTGGATTTAGTAGCCATATTTATGTTAGTAGCTGAACGCTGCGCGCGTTGCTACGCCAACATGAGCTGCCACGGTAATATATGAAATTAATTGGAATGACAGTGGCGCCACCTGTCGAAAATTGGTCGCACCAACTTAAAAAGCTCCGTGGGCTCATACACAACAACTTTGCTAAAGATCATCACATGATCAAATGAATCGTTTACTTTATTATTTCTATATCTTTATATCTTTATTCCATAAAGGACATACACACACATTCATTTTTATATATAAGAGAAGGAGAAGAAAAAGAGAAGAGATACATTTCTTCCGAAAAAGAATGAGTGGACATAGTTCTTCGCCTAGTCATATGTTGTACTCCAAAGTTTTACATCCGATTACAGTAAGAGAGTGAAGAAGGAGGATTTTCCTCACTTATCGTGATTCCCATCCTGGACATACAAATATAATTGGAGTGCCTGTTTGTTATATTGAAATAACAGCCTTTTACTATGTAGTAATTAGTCATGTGCATATGAATAAACATACGGCACATACACCAAAAAGCCATTTTTACAATCTTTGTCTATCTGTTTGTTGTTATGGCTAATCTCTGAAATGGCTGGACCGATTTTGACGGGACTTTAATTGTCACGTAGCTGATGTACTAAAGAGTAAGTTAGGCAGCTAAAACAAAATAAAGTAAAACACTTTTTGTTAAATTCCACGCGGAAAAAGTCGCAGGCACAGCTTGTCTTGAATAATATTATACTGCATCTTCTTTTTTAATCTTATCTACTACTCCTTACTTAAAACCATTTGACGTATATGTCCTGTAGATATGAAAACATCTGAATATTGTGTTTAAAATGACATTGTACAATAACCTATATAGTTATAAGAAATTCACTTCACATAATACAGATATCTATTATCGTAACTACCGCTCGCCAGGTGGGTGTACAGGCACGTCGGGAAAGTGGCACGTGGTATCTTTTTATAAAGTACTTTTTACTCAAGGCTCGACAGGAAGTAAGCATTAGAAAATCGGTCAATGGGTTAAAGGGTTCGGCTGATGCCATCCCACACGGTCGTGAAATTAGGGATGAAAAAATTAATGCCTGGTTTTGTTAGGTAAATATTATATGGGCTTATGATTGCGGATGCTATATTGACGGGTGTTCACCTGGTGATCAATATTCGACTTCATCATTCTTCATCAGTCATTATATTTATGTCACGATAACATATTAATTTCAATGTTCGAATTATTTTTCTACGCTTATATTAGAGATACATTTTTTTATGTAATCATAAAATAAAACATATCAGTAGACAGATACTCCAAAAATTAAAAAACAATAAATAAATAAAGAAATTCGTTTCTCACTGTATACCTATTACAGTTTTGAATTTATATGTAACTCGAAGATACACTTCATAAAATCTTATCCAAAATAAAGCTACACCCAGTTTCAGAAGATCTTATTCAGCAGTCGCGGAAGAAGAGACAATTAACTCCCAAGGAGAATATTTTGTACTTACAGATACTTACATACATATCTTAATACGGTCTGACTTTTTTTTGCATTAAAAACATGAAAGTTTAGTTAATAATTTTGGAGTCCAATTTTACTCATAAGATCAACACACAACGCAATCTCATATCGGATATAGATCGGCTCTTTAGAATTCATAAACTTGATATCTTAACCAGATTCAGTAACCACCATGTTTATAATATTGAAATATCGATCGATCGTTGGCAGTGTAATTAGCAATCGGATTCACCTCTTTGATATTAGCCCACTTCAAAGTTGCCAGTATCAAGTAATACATAACAGTAACGATTTTCCGTTCTTTGGTCAGTTATTAAAAAAACGGTACACTTAATACAAACGGTGTTTATATCAGCAGTACTGTCGCAAATAAAAGTTACATTTGACCTGTTTGTGATTGGGCCTATTTCTTTAGTCGGTGGCATGGCGAACATCCCCATAGCTTCGTGACTGACTGAGCTGTTCGTAGCTGTATTTATCGGTTCGTTCCGTGCGACACACCGCGCTGGTTTGCGTACTACATACGCTCGATGTAAGTGCGACTTTTCTAACGAAAATATTTATGTATACGAATAATGAATGAGCCTTTTAATTAGACTTACGTTTAAATAAAACTTAATACACGCTTTAAAGTGTTTGAGCACTTGAGCAAACAAAATGGTGACTGTAGTCTTTACTGTTAAGGAAGATCGTACCTTGATCGAAGCTAATCCTGAGATTAGGATTAGGTCATACTTGTCATAAAATTGCATTATTATTATTGGTATAAAATTTTAACTCCGTCGGATAAGAGGAATTAGTACTAGTTTGGCTTGGAAGATTTGACTCATATAAACATTGTAGATTAATTAGAAGCTGTGAAAACTGTATGAATGATATTTTTTATACAACTTCATAAAGAACTCCAGCCACCACCGGCATTATTGTTAAAAACGGGTTTTTGTGACGACACTAAAATATCTGAAATGCACTTCGTTTGTGTCAAATAAAATCCTGGTATTTGGAAAAGAACATATTATAAACATGTATTATTAAACTACGGAAACTGTTATAACATAATTTGTATTATGTCTTAAAATTAAATAGTTAACTGTTCACTTTTATCTAATCTCTAAATTGAAATTGTTTAGAGCAGTTCAGATTTCTTAATTCTTCATGCAGGAGTATAAGTTGAAGTTATGTAAGGACAATAATCACTAAATCTATTTAATATAAAATAGGTATCAAAAAAATATCATATTATAGCACTGTAATTATCTGAACGGAGTGCAAGGTGGGCACAGGCCACGGGTCACACGCCCTGGCACGGCCAGCGCCGCCCCGCCCTCGGACCTCGTCTGCTGGCAGCCGACCTGCTTGCTGAATCAGCCTTTTGTGGCTTAGAATACCAAGTTATAAAATGTGCCAAATTAAAAGCTCTCACCCACACTATCATGAGAAGTAGGTACCCATATTACTGGCATATGAACATATATGATTTTACGGCCCGTGTTGCGCAGTGGTCACCGGACCACCATTTAATGGGTCCTGGGTTTGAATTCTAACTAGGCAGAAATCTGCATGATTCAATGATAAGTTTAAATTCTCTGTTTTCACTCTGAGTGTGTGTTCTTGTCTTTTTGTGTTTCCATGGCAACCACGAAACTGGGAATCCTATAGTGGTGAGTGTCATATAATTTTTTTTGGTGTGTTATTAATCCTTAAGTGTCTGAAGCCTAGCTGGTAGTGATAACGAAGTGACTGATCCAAGGTTCGATTCCTGACCGACCTGACTGACTAACATATATTAATATGACATATTTACTAAATTCTTGGGTACCAGTTATATATCATTTGTGTTATCCATGTACGAACGAGGTAATGGCATAAGGTCTCTTCTCTTTAAGGTTGTTGGATTGTATTAGGTGAATCTGATGGTACCCTCGCACGATAAAAAGGGCTTTTGCTAACTAATATTGTCATCAAAAAGTCCTCGCAAATATATAGTTATATCTATACTCCATACTAAAATTATAAATACGAAAGTGTGTTTGTTTGTCCTTTCACGGCTCAACGGAGTGTTGTTCTTGTATGACTTTTTGTATGGAGATGGAGAATGCCCTAAGCTACTTTTTACGCAGGCGAAGCTGTTGCCAAGAAAATATTGCTTAAAAAATCATGATATAAAATGACATAGATAATTCTAAATCAATTTTCTATAACCCGACTGACTTTAATGTTAGTTATAATCCAGCTGTTGTATACTTATGGTAGCTATAAACAGTGAAGCCCATTCCAGGGGGCAGGGGGGTGTCCGTGCGAGGCGGGGACGGCACGGCCGCGGCACGACCCCTGGCCATCGCCACCCTAGGTCTCGTGTATTCTTATACACTTACAAGTTTACCCCGAACTTTTTTTATTAGCAGCGCTATTTATAACATTATCACTGATGAAATGTTCGCTTATTTAATGGTTAATGATCATCATTAACTGTTCAGCCGTGATTATCCACATGAACTTAGTGACTATTTTAAAATGTATAAAGTAAATTAACAACATAGGTTGACAAGTTTTTATTTTCAGTAGGTATTTATTGATGGCAATCGTTTGAATATCAAATATTTCAATAACAAAACTAACTTAAAAATGCTTATTTATGTATTTTGAATCTATAGTCGTTAGTTGTCGTTAATTCTAACGACTCATTTGGCATATTGGTTATCATACCGACCGCCATTCGAAGGTCTGGGTCTGATTCCCAGCGAGGCAAAAGTTCGAATTTTGCGCCTTTCAATTTATGTTCTCGGCGTGGGTATATTTGTGTGCTGTCCTTGGTACTCACCACACAGAACACTAGTATGGGGATGTCTGTGTACCGTGATTTACTTATTTTGTTCATTACCAATAATTATATTTTTATCATATCGGGCTAGTTTTCATAAATGACCCACAAACAAATAAAAAATAATAATAAATTCTACGCCTCATTGTATGCCTGGTTCAATTCATTCATTCATTAATTCATTGTATTTTTTTAACTAATTATAACTTTATGTTAATTTAACTGTATCCTCATCCTTGCTTTTGTCCAGATCTGGTTTATCTTGCGATTGTGTGTTTTTTCATAGTTTTTGTTATGTTGTAAATTATACGGTAAGTTGTAATGAAATAAAAAACTGTTAGGGTTGTTTACATTTTTTACTGACGGTATTTTTGATACCGAGATACGCGACGGTCGTTATAATGGTAATTTACTGTGAATTATTTAAAAGATTCTAATAAAAAAATTCAATCTGTACTTCTTTACCTTTACCCTCATTCTTATGTCGTCTAGAACTAAGTCATAAGTTTGTCCCGTTCTCTTTTGTATATCTATCTCTCTCTTATGTGAACAATCATAGAATTATGGCCTCTTGGAGGTTATTTTGAAAGTTATAGATTATAGAGTTGAATCTATGAAGATACGATTAAAACCACGTAAACCTCAATACATTTTAAAGTGCAAAACAAATCAAAGCGACATGTTATTAACGTACCTCCACACTATATAGTTTGGCGGTCGGTTTCAGGCGCATTTACAAAAGATCTATCAATTTATACATGATTAAAAAATATTTAAAAACATCAAAGTATTTTATTCCTTAATTTATATCAACGTAATTACCTTTAATCGCGAACCGCTTAAAAATGTCATTGATCGATTTCTTTTCAAACGTACAGAAAGGAAATCAAAAATCAATATTATCATTTGACAATTCAATAAGGAGCCATTGAATCGAATTGTAGCCCTCACCGCAAATTCCGCTGCAAATTTCTATGAGCTGCATTCCGTCTCAATTGAGCCCACGCATTGCATACAAAGCACGATATTACCATTGTGAAAAGTATTTAATACAATAAACAGAAAGATCCGCGTTGCGATATTACATTCATTCACTCAGTGACTCGTTCGCTCAGTCGCTCAGTCGCGTTCGTCAACGGACTTTTTTCAATTTTTCAAGGGCTTCGATTGGCACTACAGTCGGCCGCTTTTGAACTTGAGAATTACGAAATTCTGCAGCCTGTCGCTTTGATTATGAAGACAGATTACGACGGCTCTTGTTCCGAACTCGCATTACAAATAACTCGACGAAATAAAATTATTATAATTCAAATTTAGAATGAGCAGGTGAGTTGCGAACCGCATAATCGATAATAAGTATGCTATTGAAAACATAATTATCGAATTTTAAATCCATTAGGTCAGGCGGATTAGAAAACACACACAACACAAAACCGTTAAGACACAATCCGTTAGTTGGTTCAATCAAAAATTTCATCAGACCTTTAGAAATTTACTAATACGCTAATTCAACATATTGTGAGGGGTCTGCTTGGTGGAAAAAAAGGCGAGGGCTAGTATAAAAGGTAAGAAAGGGTCAGGCGCATGTTTTTTGTGTATAAAAAATCCTTACCAGATGGCCGTAGAGTTTAGGGACAAAAAACGGTGCGTGCCCAAGTTTTGTGCAAGTAACGTTAGCAGAATTTGATTTTAAGTTTTAGAAAAATTAAAATCTTAATAAAGTACTGTTATCATGTTTTATTATCAATAAGATGCAGAACTTAATATTTATTTTAAATTTATCGCTAACTCACGGTTTACGAAATGATAAATAATTTATCAAACGATCACATAAATATTCCTGCATTGTCATACAAAATAAATTAACACCGAAAACTCTAGATTAAATATCTACTTTCAATATGAATGTCTGCATCGTCCGGAAATTGTACTCAAAACTCTTCCATCAATGGGTAATTTTTTTACCAACTGAACAAAATACTACGCAACTAAATTGACTAGGTACTAACCACAGTCGGTCATAAAACCTTTATAATTTCTCAAAAAACAGCTCTCAAATATACATAATTTATTTACTATCCATCAAAATATTTAATTCAAATTAATTCGAAGTAGTAACGCCTCTGCGAAAATACCTGTTCCGTATCATTAACAGGTAAAATTATTATTCTGACGTTACCTTCTATCAACTTCTAACTGTCCCTATGAGTATAAAATTCGTATAATTAATAGAGACCAAAGATGTTTTGATATAGCAGGATTTATCGTCATGTAACAGGTGGGCAGTTTTATGCTTGTCATCCACTGCTGTTGCATCCAGTATGATTACTGCAAACGTTGTTTAAAGAGTACAAACTTGTAATGTGATCCTGTAATTTGTAGGATTTGGAATTATAAATGCATAAATAAGGGTAACCGAGGCGGATATGTGCAGGATATTAACCGATGTGATTAGGATAATGTTATAATTAGTTATTTGATATTTAAGGATGTGTCCCTTTACTTTTGATCACAAATAGTAGGCTATCATTCTAACTATCTACTTTCACATTGATAGGGCTTAAGGTCATAGTCCAAAATCCTTCCAAATTCAATATGACATACTTTACACGCTTTGATAATGATTACGATAATTCCTTAGTTTTACAGTTAGGTATCCTCACCGGAATAAGTCATAATAAATATCTTAAAACTGCATGCATGCACGATTTTTTGGTCATCGGTCACTTGGCATCCATACCAAGTTGAGATCCTATTCCATATTTTATATGTTGCTATACATACGTAGATTTTATATTCATACATATACGAACATATTTTACGTTCATATATAAAGCATAGTAACTTATGTACAAGTATTTGATAAAAGATGTCCCAAAAACTTTTTATATCAATAATTTGTTCCACAAAACAACGTTACAGACTCACAAAGCACAGTAGAGTCAATATTAATAATTCTTTCTCCGCGCTCAGCTAGTGCTGAATTATTTCCATTTTTACGATTATGACCATCTGTTTTTATAGTTCTCAAAGTAGCAAATAATTTGTCCCCGTGTCAAAATAGCGTGTCCCTTTTTATCTTTCCATCTCTGCGGTCATTCTGAGAAAATAACAGTTCACCTGTACACAGAACGCTAGCCGCTTACTGAGTAGCCATTTTGCCGTGAAACAAAGGTTTTTTGTTTAGAAAAAAATGTTTACAAGATAAGCATGATATTTATTAGGATGATTGAAACTTACAGGTTTCCGAATACTAATTAAATAGAATGTAATTGGATGTTTTTTTCAAATCAGCTGTAAATATCACCGATCGGCTCAAATTAGAAGCAAATAAAGTTGGTAAGGTTCTGAAATGATCATGCGTTTGGTGGAGGAATTAAAGAAAAGGCTGAGTCATCCCCCCGAAAATGGATTCTCTTCTAGATATTCTTCAAGTTAGTTTTTGTACCAAGTATACCACCTATGAAAAAACATACATTTATGAACGTGAAAATGAAATATAGCATCTTCTATGCCATGGAAATATAATTAAAATATGAAACTTAAAAAGTAGTTTTAATGCAATACTATCAAACGCTTTAGATAGATCCTAAAACAAACTATGAAAGCCTGATATTATTATTCTATATCCTAATGTTTACGTTTGTTTAGGAACTTAAGTAACATCTTATTGTTCGGGATGAAAGATGTTTTGTTCAATTACTGCAATAACCTTTTCAACAGTTTTACTAATTGTTTTTAATATAACAAGAGAGTGTAACTAACGCTATTAACTTAAAGTATTGACTGGTAGTTACAGTAAGTTACTCTCGAGTTTCTGGACTACATTTTAGCGTTTGTCTCTAACCA
Source organism: Calpodes ethlius (assembly GCA_018251375.1). Lineage (NCBI taxonomy): Eukaryota > Metazoa > Arthropoda > Insecta > Lepidoptera > Hesperiidae > Calpodes > Calpodes ethlius. The sequence continues at coordinate 11,954 of DWPA01001777.1, forward strand.
CTCTTTAAACTGTAATTACGTAAAGCGGTGTCACAATAGCGACACGATTTTTGAATTAAACTTCATATAAATCATCGCAAATCAGCCTCGTGAATAGCCTTCGTGTTACAGTTAAGGCTTTGTATGACGACGCCTAATCAAATGGATCATTAAAAAGAATTATTGCCGTATATAGCTGTCAGTGGCTCAATAGGCCGTGAGCTTTGAGTTCTCATATGAAAAATTTGTTCCTTTATGTTATTTTAGAAACACTTAAGATTAAGGTTTGTATTTTTATTATTTCTTACGTAGAAAATGGTTGCCTTAGACTGTTATATATTTTGTCAACATAGTACTTCTATTTCGGCTACAAATATTTAAATATAATTAAAGAATTTATTTATTTATGAATAAGTACTATATCAAAATATTTCCAGGAGTTATTCGTGTCTAAACTGTTTTATAAAGGCGCTTCATCATAGAGCTGAAAAAACATATTGTTGATACTTATATGTATTGTCAAATTAAAGTAATTACTTGAGTTTAGGTAACGATTTAAACATCTAATTTGCAAAGTATTGTACATTTTAACTTAACATTTTTACTTTGTTCAAATTCTTAACTATTGAATATAAATAGTTGCTTGAGCAGTTACTTCACCTCAAGTAATTATTTTAACTTGAATAAAGATATAGTGAAACTTGTTAAAAATGATTCTTGCTTGATATTAAATAAATGTTTGTAACAATTGTTTGTTAGAAAAATGATTGTTTCATAGAAAAATGATTAAGTAGAGACTTTGTTATTTGTTACACGTCACTGTCCTATGTATAAATACTTAATATAGCTTATATAGGTACCTGTGAGTAAATGTACAAAAGTGTTACGAAGCATGTAGGTACCTGTGAGTACAAAAGTGTTACGACGGTACCCCTGAGCCTTCCTTGCAGCCCACGCGTAACTTTCCACCATTTATCCATCAGAGTCACACGAAATTTGGTTTGAGGTGTCGGCTATGAATCAACAATGGTTTACGGGGCGGCGGCGGGACGTGACCGGCCCGTGAGCTACGCGTCACGTCCATACACTTACATAAGGTTTTGGTACAACTCACTCATGGTATTGCATTATCCTTGTCTGTTGCAAGAAATTATTCATCAAGAGGAAAAGAAAATAGTACAGAAAGAAAAGATGTTTCAACGTTTTTCCATCGGTGGTCGTTATAGAACTATAATCTATAGTAATATAAAAAAGCGAAAGTGTGTTTGTTTGTCCTTCCTCACGCTGTAACGGAGCGTCTTTATAGTATGATTTTTGGTGTGAAGATAGTTGAGAGGATGAAGAGTATCACAGGCTACTTAACACATACATTTAGAAATAAGTCACCCTTATATTCTTGTAACTTCTAAACTGCCTACTGAAAAAGCGTAATATTTGTTCTTGGGCATTTGTACATCTTGTCTGTCCAATCCACACCATAGGACACCAACAATATCGCGTAGTTGTCATAATGATATATAAATTATGCATTTGTTTTGCGTCAGTTTTCCTTGACCAACATCTGTAATATATATTCGTACAATATACTCCATAACAACGTTACGTCTGAAATCGGGGATTTTTCATTCTTTCTTTTATCTTCTTTCTTGATTGGAGACGATTCAACGATATCTTTGGTGTTCCTGATATCACCCAAGTTGGTAATTTCCCATCAAGTGGATGGTTTGAAATATCATATTGAGAAATGAAAAGATATCTTCTTCATCGGATATCCCTCCCACTCGGTGGGAGTGTGGTATGACTCCGCCACGTACGGGGTCCGGCGCTCACGTAAGGCGGTGTTTATAGTGCGTGGATCAATCTCCATCAGCGAGCGCTATCAGCGAGTATCCGCCTTCTAGTATTAAGATCTTCTAGAAGTGGCGGTATCTTGTAATACCTGCATGGTATTATTTATTTTTATATTTAGACGGTAAATAAAATTGATTACATTATATTCCTACAATTTCCTGTGTCATGGGATTGTCACCAAAACCCACTACCCGAAACAAACATTTATCTGTCACATAAATGTCTGCCCTGGGTATCGAAACCAATACCTCTGCTTCACCTGCAAAGACACCGCCAAATAGGTTATAAAGTCGTTAAAATATTTAACGTAAATTATATACCGAAAGGTAGTGCTGTAGTTTAATTATCAACTTATTACTTATTTAATTTATTTATAAATACATTTTTAAGTTGTTCTTAATATCCGTGTCGGCAAATGAGAAAATGTACTACATGGGGGTTATTGATGGTTCATGATTGTTAAAGATTTTACAGTTGATGCTAGTAGAAGTATTTGATGTTTCCTTCTTGGATGGAACTATTCTGAACGTCATCTTGTACCCCTAATTGTAGGTACGTTATGTCCCCCTTTTTACACCCCTAATTTTCATTTTTGTATCCTGTATATCTAACAAAACTAAGTAATATATTTGGCGGTAATAACATCTCATAATTAAGAGATTTAATTTTCCTTAAAATTTATATCGAGAAAATCTTGGTACATGACAAATGTGTTAATAATTTTTAATTAATTCTGCCGTGACTAATGTATACTCGTATCATAAAGTATTAAACTCACGGCCACTTCTAATAATTTCTTGACTTGTCGAAAACAAGTTGATCGTCCATCAAGCGCTTATCGTGCATGCGTTCCACCTGTAACCTTATCTGGCTGCACGAAACTCACCAAAAATGTACGTATTGTACAAGTAAATATATTGTTTTACGGTAGCAAAACGTGACTTTTCTTATAACATTCGAAAACTCACATTTCTTACACAGGAAGTTTTCAAATGAATATAAAAGTGTTTTAAATAATCTATGGAACATATTAGGATGGTAACGGACCATATCGACGGCGGAAAGCATAAATGTCGTATATCGGATATGTGTTGTTTTGAGTTATTACCGTATTGTTGCATATAGGAAAATTTTGCGTAATTTAATAAAAAATAATTGAATACTTCTTGAATTTGTGCACAATCGCTCCAATCTTGAACATCCTAATTTTATTAGATCATGAGTTATGAATTTTTGAAATATTTTGGTCTCTCTGGTGTAAATTTTTTTTTTTCGAGTTACTACAGTTATGTTTCTACCGTCGATATATTGATGGTCACAGTTACTTAAGTGCAGAGGAATATGACGAAGCTATAAGACTTGAGATTAGAGTATTTACTAAACAACACTGATATAAAATTGCATGACCGTTATCTCTCATCCAAAACTTACCCATCTCCAATATCGCTAACTTAATTAGTAATTATTAGAAGCAATAAAACTTTGAATTATTATCGATAACTTTTCATTTAATGAGTTTTACTGTTTTGTCTTAACTCCGGTCTGTCTTCTTTGTTTCTTGGAGATGTTCTTCTGTTTAGTTTTTCTGCTACTTCTTGGGTCTTTTCTTTAGTCACGTCATCCAGGGTTTTTCACGTTATTTCCGTAGTGCAGTAGTATACAAATAGTGTTTGGTCTCCATAATTCTCATTTCTCTCAATATTATGTGAAGTATGCTAATCTACGCTTGTTTACCGTATCAATATACGATTTTTTCATGCACGAAGTAGCAAAGAAGCATGAAAATGCAAGAAGATGTATTATTTCTCATACATCAATAGCATTAACTTATTATGCGAGAATAGAAAAATGAAGTAATGATAGTAAATTTGTTCTTCGCACGCCGCCTCGGTACCTCGCACATCTCTGGTGGATTCTCAGCTTTAGACTGTCATTTTAATTCTTGCCATAATAAAATCTAAACACTGCAGTGGGCTACTTATGAGTGTTAATAAGTAAATAAAACTGATTTGATTTGCGTCCTTTTTTATCGCGTTCAAACACTTAGCGATAAAACCTGCTAACTGGTACCCAATTAGCGTACTAATATCTTTATAGCGCCGGTCAACTCACACCATTTTAATCGAAATCCTTAACACAACAACGTACTAATAAGAAAATACCACAACATAATTAATAACCAAAGACGACCAAACATCCGTCGTAAACCAAACTTAGGACTATCGACCACAAAAACTGGCTGAAATCTTTCCCACATGTGGTTTGAATCGGCTAAGTTATTGGTTCAGTTTGATTAAGGGATTTTCAACCACATATCAATGGCATAAGGTTGAGAAAGATATATATTTTTAGTTTGTTGATGATTTTTTCGACGTTAGAGGAATAGGTCGCAGGTTATTTGCAGTGGCAAGGTGCAAACGTACCTTAACGGAACATTCGGTGCCAAAATAAACGAAGCCGATATTTGCCGTAAACGATAAAGGAAGCTACACATTGTTTATTCGGTAAAGCTGTTACAGTTCTCATGAACGTTTATATGATGGTTATAAGGAGATTTAGTGGAGATAGTTAATAAGCTTGAGGTTTTTACAGGCTACGGAAAACTGTAAGTTTTTTAAAACAGGCTGTGCCTACGACTTTTTCCGCGTGGAATTTAACAAAAAATGTTTTATTTTATTTTGTCTTAGTGGCCTAAGTTACTCCTTATTATATCAGCTACCTGCCAATAAAAGTCTCGTCAAAATCGGTCCAGCCATTTCAGAGATTAGCCAGAACAAACAGACCGATAGACACAGAAAATTTAAAAAAATCTGACTTTGGTTTGTGTACTGTATGTATATTCATAGGCATGTAGTAAAAAGCAGTTATTCCAATATTAGGAACAGACACTTCAATTTAATTTGTATGTTAATATAATGATAATTATATAGTAATCTGATGATAGTATTCTTGTGTAATATAAATTTATTAAGGGCCACAAAACAATATATTGAAAATTTCTTCAACCAACGACGTATAATGTCCGTTCTTATAAAAAATGAGCTCTTTTACACAAATCGTTCATACAAGGAAGAGATGTTTTAAATGTTTAAAGTATATCCCGTAGTTTAAAATAATAATGGAAAATCGATTTTTATTTATTTTTTCTAGTGCTATTTAAGTTTTATTATAAAATATAAAAAAATAGAGGATGTAGGATTTTTATTCTAAATTTAAATAAAGTATCTTATTGTTCATTCAGGCTTCTAGATATCTACTATGTATAACGTATTTTAACTGGAGAGATGCAACAACTTTAATGCATAAAGTTAACTTTTTCCGAGAGATTACTCATTTAAGTTTGTTAGCGTGGGTGCGATACCAACCAAAATCGTTTTTCATATCTATTATCGAAATACGCTAGCAATTACACTGATTAATCGAGTCTATTGTACATTATTTACGTAACTATATTATGTCCTTGTTATATTATATACGTTATTCTTGATGACTGTTAAATTATTAAATAAATATTATGTCAGTTACAAAAAAATCACTCTATTTTATCATAATACTAATATTTTAGCGATTCATTTTCAATTTAGCTTGTTCGAATCTAATTCTATCGATATATCGATAAAATTATTTTTAGTTGTTATTCTAAGCATTATTTTTATTTAAATAGATTATGCATCGTCATCGACACTT
>DWPA01001778.1:0-17470 GCA_018251375.1 Calpodes ethlius
GTTAGTGACGTGTTATTTGTGTTGTCCATGCCACCCGCGACACGGGGAATCCTACTGCGGGGGTATGAGTGTGTTAGAGTTTATGTTTATCCATACCGTTTATGTTTATCCATATTATAGATAAAAGCAGCATTTTGTAGCACATATATTTAAATATTAAATCTCAAGAGAACTGTCTGATCGCTTACAAAACTTTCGCGGGCAGTAGAACACCTTATTATGATTCCTGATAATAGTCTCCACCTGTCAAACTGCAAGCCATTTTAATTTCTATGAAAATGGCATGAAGGTTATAATAGCTTAATTGGTATTTAATAGCGGCCTCTTAGCCTCGGCATAAAGCTTTTTGAACATTCAGATCAAAGATAGGTTTATTAATAGGAAATTATTAATGGACATAGTTGTTCAAAATTTGCGTGTAGGGTGATGCAGAATCCAATACCGCAAACTTGAGGGTATTATAAAAGTAGCGGGTACTTGCAATTTTTATACTTTATACCGACACTAGATATTCCCTGCGGCTCCACCCACGTGGGAATAACGAACAGTATTAAAAACGTTGGCAATTCCGTTCTATCGTTGGTTGCTATGCAACACTTTGTTATTAGACATTTACTTAATTTGGCTAAAATATATATTGTACTGAATCATCCTAGAGAAATGAGATGTTGAAATGTGAAAGACAAGGAAACACACTTTCGCAGTTATTGTGAAAAATGAACGACTGCGCAGAAACAGTTGTCACTAAGTTGTTACGCTGCCCGATGTCCGTCACATTTTGGTTCATCATCATAATACATATCTGTCCCACTGCTGGACTCGGGTCTCTTCACACACTACATCACATCACTACAATTTGGTACACATCTACATCAATATATAAATTATCAATTACTATTACAATTACGTGTCTGTTGGCCATATCGGCCTTTATCGGCAGCCAGAGAGGTCCAGCCTGGAAAGAGTCAGCCAAGAAGACTATTTTTGCGAAGAATGATATCTAGGTCATCTTCTTCGTTGTTCTTCGTCTTTCTTCTTTAGGTTACTTACTTACTTCCGAACCAACATAGCTACACGAGTTAATTACATGAGAATAGGTTTACATATTTTATTTTCACCTTATCATCTTACTGTATAATATTTTTATTTAACCGACACCATAACAATATCGTGAGTCAGAAGTGTCGATTACACGCTATGGTTCTGCTATGGGTGTGATTATTGGGACGCTACAGCAATTACTACAAACAGTTGTTAGATGTGTATTATTAGTTATGATTCCTTGTGTTGTATTGTAATATCACTGTATCAATACTAATGGCTAGGCCACGAAACTGACGCTCCGTTATATGCGTTTTTTCGCTGCAAGCGTCATGTTAACGTCAGTGAGAATTTGCAAACGAAACCGTATATTACGAAGGGAAAGCCTTGTACCACTTTTTAATGCAGGCACGTAGGAGCATGATTTTTATAAAGATAAGATTTAAAGAGTTGTTCAGAGACCTCAATTTTATATAATATATTTATTAAATGTACCTTTATTAAAGAAAACAACAATAAAAAATGTTAACGCAAATTTACCCTTTGGTAAATAAATTTAAAATCAAATTTTGAATTCTGCTTGAGCCACCAGTTAAAATATTGTCTTTACAATACGCAATGCAGTTTCATGGTTTTATAAAATCGATACATAATGTCGTGTTTAACGCTTAACCCTGACACGTTTAGCGCAAAGCGAATTCGCTTTGAGCGTTGCGAGTCGTGGCCCTCGTGTTAGTGATATACCGGTACAATTTGTATATATTTTCAGAAAGTTCATTATTTTTTTGTCCAAGATATCTTATTTTAAATATTGCGTGAATCTTATTGTGTACGTATTTTCTAAAACTAAAGTTTTATTTATCTAGTTATTAAACTCATACAAACTTTTAGTTCCCTTTTTAGTACACTCTCAAATTATATAGGGAATCGATGTACAAAGAGTAATGCTTCTAGAAACGCTGGTGAAGTCAGTCCTGGTGAGTGGTATCTGTGGCCTTCAGTCACCATACCTTTATCCCTTTCTTGACACAAGAACTTTTAATATCTTTATTGGCTGCCAGCCACAGTTCACTTCACTTGAGCAGCGTCGAATAAGCTTCACATCCTCTCCCCGTAAACAGAGCTGAAAACTGAATGGGCTTTCGCTGGGTGGAAAGCGTACCCACTAATTATCCTTAATAATGTTATTAATGAGAAAGTGTGCTTACTTCTTCTTCCACATTACAACGAAGCGTCATTACAGTGTAATTTTTTATCTGGAGATAAGTGAGTAGAGAGTGAGTTTTTTTTTATTTATTTATTTGATCATTTATTTATTCGTTTATTTATTTATTTATGTTTACAAGTATAATATAAACAACGGCCAAGCTTAATGCCTAATGGTATTGTCCACCAGTCGACCCTGGGTAGATCATACAACATATTAGAAAATACTATTACTAAAATACAAACATATACATATACATATATTACATTTCATATGTCCTTAGGCAGGGCATGCTGGCACGCAAGCTCGCCTACTATCCTTATCACATAAAGCTGGATATATATCCCCATATACTTATTCTTATTTTGTCAATAAGTAGTTAGACATTTCTTCTCAACAAATAAATATTTTTACTATTCATTTATTGAAACTCTTACGCTTTAATCAAGTCAAATTTAAACCATTTCAAATGACGTAAAGTTTCTCCTAATGCCATTACAGGCTGTGAAGACACCGAGAGTGAAATAAACCGATTGAATTCAGGGGAATCTACTCCAGATGTAACGTAAGTAAATCTTATTAGAATAAAGAGTGTTTTAAGATAAGCTTCTGAGACGAATGACATTTTAAGATAAATAGGCTTTGAAACGCTGCTCGAATTAAATGCGATCTCATTTACTGTTTCTAATTTTTGAAATGAACGTTCTATATCGGAATTTTGTACTTGTTTTGTAAAATCGTCACGTTTTTCTAAACGTTTAACAGATGGCAAGGCCACAACAACAAAGTTTAAATGAAAGTCAAAAATATCGGTAATGTGATGGCATAAAATGAATTAGAGAAATGTTAAAAAAATCGATATGAAGAGTTTAAAAGATTGAATACTGTCAATGTGAACTAATCCTTTGACATTATGAATTAGGGTCGAATTTCGAGCCTAGAACGGGTTACTAGTATTTTTAAAAACGAGTTACTGTAATCAAGTTGTAACATGTTTCATATAAAAAGTTTTTCTATCATCTACTTACATCTAATAATAATTTATGTATATATTACAACGGGTTATTTGCAGTTAAGATAAGCTAGGCCTCGCTGGAATCTGATAGTCTCCAACTTCTAAGATTTAGCCATTTCCCCAGTTTCAAAGTTTTAATATTTTCGGCCAGAGTCACTTAAATATTCAGAGGGTGAGAGTGACTTTCTAATTCGTTATTAATTCAAAGTTATAACTATTACTGTTTTAGCAATGATATTATCTAAGTGATCTTGGACTTAGATCTAGGACAGAGAAATAAACCTTCCCAAATTTCTAACACATTTCTAACCAAATCTACGTATCCTAGTTAGTAGTAATCCTACCTGCGGAGCAAGAAGTCCCCGGTGCGATTGCCGCTTGAAGCAGACATTTATGTGACAGATAAATGTCTGTTCTTAAGTCGCGGGTAACAGTAATGTCTAATCTGTGTTTCCCATGTCAACTGTGACTCAAAGAATCCTAGAACTGGGGTATTAGTGTGTAAGCGTTTAAAATCAAATTATAAGTTTCTGATGGTAGATATGTCAATGGTGGCACCACCGTATTGCCATAGAACTAAGGTAAATATTTTCCAATAATGTTCCTTCTACGCGTTAAGTCCTTACACAATATTATTCATTTATTTATGGCCATAGCACTATAGGAAGGCGGAAATATATTGTTATTCCAAGCCTCTGTAGAGTACGTTTAAATATTTAGTTTTATGATACTAACCAATATTGAAGCGCCATGCTCGCAAGACCGTTATTTACTGCCGTTTCAATACTTGTAATAAGGTTTTGTTGTCTGTACGTGAATTTTGTAAGGGTAAAGAGGTTGAATTAAGGAATGATAGGTTTTATGATGCATTTTTCGTAAAAGTTTAACATTCAATCGTATGAATATTGTATGTAATAAGTTTGTTAATCTTTATTTACAAGCTATTTTCTATTTTTAAATTTAATATTTTTTTTTTATTAGATACCGATTCCATAATAAAACGTAGTTCCATAATCAATACTTTATTTCTATACTCTCTCCGCCTTTGAGAAAACCTATGCATTAGTACACATTGGTACACCCATACGGATAAATATTTGAACGCGTTTTTCAAATAGATTTTTCTGTCTTATTAATGCACAAGTTGAATTTAAAGGAACACCAAATGTTATATCAGGCTTATAATTATATTATAATAATTTATTATATTACAATCCATTAGTAAGAACCGACAAAATTCTAAATTCTAAAAATCATTACAATAATAAAAAATAATAAGACCTCATTTTCAAACGTTACTCAATCCTAGTTCTGCACAGTAATCCTTGACAGAAATCTTTTCCAAGGTCAAGGATGCCATTTGCCTAGTTGGAAATCAAACCTATGAATGATGGTAGAGAATGGTAACAGTTGCGTCACAAGGGTCGTCATTATTGCGTTATTGACATTCAGTTGCATCAAACTGTACTTTAAAGTGTCATTACAGAATGGAAGCACTAGTACAAACTAATCCTTAATTTAATAATGTTACAAAAATAATTAAACGCGATTATTGTGCAACCATAACGAGATTTAAAACCCAATTTGACGTTTGTGTCATGTTTAACGGTTTATTAAAATATCTAATGTCCTCTGGAACGATATAATAAACCATTAGGATATAAAGAAGTGTTGAATATATAAAGTTTGTTTATGTAATTGGCTGTTAATTCGATATTAATACTAAATAGTATTTTTTTTTTTACTTTTAACATTAAACAAACCAGCGTGTTAGACCAGTATGTTATTACACTTGCGTGCTTTAAAGCAAGTTCATGCAACGTCAATATAATAGATATCGTAAAACATACTCCATAAAATATCCTCATACGCGAAACAATGTTATGGACCGAAATGTGGTGTTGTTTCCTGGCCCTCAAGTGTATGTATAAAATATTTATGGTTTTATGCAAAACAGCTTTAAGAAATTGACCAATATGGGAACGCCGAAGCCTGCCAGCACCGTTATTTACAAACGTCTTTCGCCATAAAGCACTTTTAGCGCATTTCTGCAGCGCCGGCCGCGATGTTCCAGTTTAGTTTACAGCCTAAATAAATCACTTGAATTGTTGAATGTGCGTGGAAAGCCGCGGATTGTTTTTGTGTGTGTCAAGTTTGAAGCGATGAGCGTGTGGAGAGGTGATATGACTATTTTATTGAAGAAATTCTATGTTTCATTGATTATGTTACTTCATATTTTCTCTATAAGTTTTACCACTTATAATTTCTTATTTTCTTTAGTTCGTACTTCATTTCTATTTACCTGAAACATACTTTTCTTATCTTGATCTAAAAGTATACACTACTTATGTAAAAAAAATACTTAATCTAATATTTATCACACTGATTATTTGATGGTTTCTCCTTTTATGTTTTAATGCCACTATTTAATATTTACGTACGTCCTAATATGTACTAAAAAAAAAGGCTTAATCATTGCATATGTGAAACACAATATCAAGTTTTAAGACCCACCTAAATTTAAAGAAATTGTTACAATAAACAGTACCGCTAGATCTTCTGTCTCGCTCCACCAGCCGAGCGAGCGCCCGCCTGCGCCCCATTCGTTAACTTCACACTGAACTATTCGGAACGTCCGCTGCCCTCTGCCCGATGCCCGATCGTGTTTCTTGCGTAATTCTACAACAATAGCTCCCGTACGCGATTTGTTTAAGTCAAGGTACTTTATGCTCTGTTGTTGTTTGTTCAGAAACAGTACACTTATACTAATACCACTAATACTTTTTTATGCAAATAACAGACTCGAGACACGCAATTGTGTCACATGAAAGAAAGAACTCGCTCTCGTGTCTCCAACCGCAACAACAGATATAAATTAACCTGGCAAGAGGATGCTAGTTAATTATGTGTCACGAAAAGATATTATTAGATAGTAATATTAAAGATACTAAGTGTGATATGAAAGAGAGAAAAGTGGTTCTCCAGTGCCCAGTTCTATAAGAGCTGTCCATTGGTTTGGCAAAAAGATGCTAAGTCATGCTTCACGAAAAGATAATAATACTAGTAACAATTTTAATAATTTAATAATAATATAATATTGATAATGAGTTATACATATAATTCTTACTTGAAGCTTTACCATCAAGTGGAGGCTCAACCTCGGCTGCCTCTTACGACACTATACATTGCTTTTTTCATTATTGATTGATAATGATTAGAACCGTGACGATATTTCGTGACTGAATGTCAATTTTCTATGTAATGCCATAAGGCATTATCTCTCAGCATATGCTGAATGGTCCTTTTGGTCACACAATAAGTATCTTTACCACTGCAACTTTGAATTACGTATAATTATGTATTTCACTGTTGTATGTTTAATATATACGTCATTTGTAGAGGTACTGTGACTAAATAAATGTTTCTTATTTCTATCCTTATACCTCGTAAAAGTATTTTTTTTACTATTATGTAAAAGATAAAGTGATTAACTTTTCATCGTCCCAAACGTTAAAGCTAGAAAGCTGATACTTTACACAGAGGACTCCTTTATAATGTAGACAAGTTAAGGCTAGATTCTACGAAATTTCTACGAGACGCGGAATAAAAAGGATTAATATTTTTTCTTTCAAGCTGCCTTATTTCCTTGACGAAATTGTGAAAATAACGAACACGAAACATTAAACTTGACATTTCATGGTTACTACTATACTACTTCATGTGGTCTGAAGCTGGTACTCTCTTTCTTCTTTCTTCTTTGCTTATGATGTTGCTGATGTCCACAATGACAGCTCATCTTCTCCATTGTCGGCTTTTTAAATAAGAACAACAATAATGTTACAACAGGACATGGAGGTTGGACATAGAGCATAAGATGGCATTGATGTATCTAGCCAGATATTTACCTATCGTCCAGAAGCACTTTTGACTTTGACTTTGACATAACAACATAAATGTTAATTAAAGCTTAAACTAAATTATATACTTTACTAGCTAAACCCTGCGCGCGTTGCTACGCCAACATGAGCTGCCACGGAAATATATGAAATTAATTGGAATAACGGTGGCGCTACTTATCGAAAATTGGTCGTACCAACTTAGAAACCTTCGTGGGCTCATGCACAACAAATTTGCTAAAGATTATCACATGATTAAATGTACCGTTTACTATTCTATAAAGGACAGACAGACAAACATTCATTATTACATATAAGAGATGAGTACTTGGTTCCATTATAAAACGCGTTATAACAAGTCAAGTCAAAGTTCGCATTTTTGACAGCCCTTGGATTGTGTTCAGAATACATTCCGTCATATAGGTTCGTTTTTTTAATGAATAATAATTTACCCTCTTGCGACGAGTATGGAGTGGTTGAAGATGTGACACATATTTTGATGGAGTGTATTTGTAACGAATTATTCAGAGACTTGAATTTTTATGCGAGATCATTAAACATTGACTATTTAAATGGCGCTCTGGCTTTTCCGGCTTTCAAGAAGGCAAGAGTGCTATTTAAATTAAAGGAATTATTTAAGGCAATTGATTTTTTAGTATTGTATCGTATTGTATTCTATGGTTTTTGTGGGACGACGTGGTGTATCACCCTGCGACAAAGTCCTGAATAAATAAAAAACACTTCGCGGTTTCGTTTAAAACCTTAATCTACTACACTAATCCTTAGTTGAAGGACAAAGGTAGAACTAAAAATTAAACGGACCCAAGGCGTAACGACTTCAGTAGCATCGTGAGATTAACCGCGTTGTCAGTAACGGCAGTTATTGTGTCGGAGCTGATCCGGATATAAGCCGGATAGCCGGATAATGGGCAGGGAAGCGCGTTTAGTGCCGACACGGCAGCGATGATACTGTAAGGCGAACGTACACTGACACAATTAATTTAATTGCCAAAAAAATCAGAAATCGAATATTATTTTATTCTGTAGGCACTGTTGAAAATCTCCAGACCATGTACCGTCCATAATAATACCAGCTACCTTTTTCTAACTTAACATTGACAGAGAAATGTCCTTCTCAATATTTATGACAAAATATCTGATCTAATAACTGTTTTATTATGTTTTGTGATTGGTCGACCAATGGATTAATGATGCATTTCGTGTTATTGCTATTATCAATCTTTTTTTCCCCGTTTCAACTGTACATATAGATCTGTGCAGATTTAGAACTGTGCAGTTGATCTTAGAAAGGCTGATTTAAAAAATGAAAGAAAAAGAAAAAAATATTGATTAACAAATTCAATATAAGTAGGTGCAACCTATTATAAATTTGTGGATGCTCCAATCGATCAAGACATATTACCTTAAATCAGAATATCATATTTGAGACGTACAAATAAATCACAAGTTGTATATGTATGTGCGTGTATCAAAATTGTTGAATGTATCGTTATTTTTTTGTTTTCTTGTAATTTAATGATAATTTCAGAATCGCTTTTTAATACATATAAAAAGCATTGAATAACATTTACGGTTTGTTTTATTTCAAACAAGTCTAAACATTATTTCTATTATGAACTCCGTGGATTAATATTCGCACTCTACTTATTGCCATGGGAAAACTGGCATCAGTTATTTGTACCTAATAAGAGTATTGATAGTATTTGATAATTCCCTTTGTAATGTTTTAAGGTAATGCTTGACTACAATCCCAGCTGAAGGTAAGTGGAAATCCAGTTTAAAATTATGTGTGCACTAACTTAATGATAGCCAAAACACTTTTTTCTTGAAGACTTCCATTATATCTATTTATCGTAATAATTGTATAAAACCAGTAGATTATATGCCAAAAAAACAAATTAGAATACAAGATAAGTATTTTACCGTGTCACCTGATACGACGATACCTACAAATACGAAAATGAGTAGGTACGCTACGCAATACGAGCTGGCCCAGTGTGCGTCGTACCTTAACGTAGTGGTTTAATCAACGGCTCGCCTTATTAAACGTATCGTTTAACGTTACAGCGCTGCTAAATAAACAGGACGCCTGCTAACCTGCACCACGTGTACTGCGGTAATAGTCGTGCTCGGTCGTACTTCGGGTTCATTTACGACGGAAATTACCCAAGCGAAATCAAATTCAAATATATATCTAATAATATTATAAATGTAAGTTGTTTATTTGTTTGTCCTTTTATCACGACGCAACGTAGCGATCTTAAGGTATGAGTTTTGGTGACGACATAGCTACTTGGGGGGATGTAGAGAGCCGTAGTATGTTTCAGCCAAATTGAAGAAAGTGTTTATCAATTAAGCATTGCCTGGCAACCGTTCGTAGAAAGGAATCGACGACCTTTTTATTTCTATTTCATTTAACACATGCTGACGAAGCCGCGAGCAACATCTAATACGTCTTGTATTTGTAAAGTAACTCATAGACATCATTTTTTTCCTTCTATCACTGTTTCGGAAAGGTGTTTCGCCCTTGAGAAGAAGAAACGATGAAAGTAACTCCGCGGCACATCTTTTAAACATAACAAAATAAACTACTAACCTATGCGTAATTAGACGCGGCACTATTATTTAATACGTTCTTTTTATTAATATACTAATATCTATACTGTAATATATTTTACCTACAAGCGAGGCTTTCACACCTCGCCGCGTCAATCAAATATTCCTACCGGTAAAGCATGTATCAATATGAAGATATCAGCATCTTATAAACCTGACTGGTTTGTGTTAGATAATTCTGTATCGATTACCTTAATACATTGATCTCATTTATATTTATAGATACAGCAAAACCAACTTAAATAACTCTTTTTATTCATGAACGGCTTATAATCCTTATAGATATTATTAGCCATGCGATTTTTATTTAAGCTAAAAAATGTTTGATAATAAAATAAAGCACTTACAATTTGTTATTTTTGTATCCGATTTTCCAACATTGTAAATACTAAGGATATTATCAAATAATCATTTCTATTTTAGATTGTGCTATGAACAGAATCTGTATACATTTGATATCTTTAAATATCAATGACGTAAATAAACATTTAAATAAAAAATATGTTTGAGATTTCATGCATTTCATTTTAGTCCAATGGTCAACTGGTAGAGAATTCTTTGAGCATTAAGCTCGCTGTGTATACCGTAATATTTTTTATTGTGGTCAATAATAAATAAACTTCATTCATTGACAATAAAACCTTAAAACAAAAGCAATTACACACAACAATAAATTATTTACCTACGTGAGAATAAAATAAGAAAACGCAAAGGCCGTACGAAAGTAACAGCTCCCTGGAGAAATAAAAAAGCCTAAAAATGGATGTTTCTGCAGAGACATCAAACACGTTAATATGCCGTAGAGTGAATAATAAAAACGTGGAATGAGCCGAAACTCCGCGGTTAATGTTTTAGCACAATCACTGGCGGCTCAGTTATTCATGACGTGACGAGCTGGGAAGGTGAAGGGTGGCATTCTGTGGATATGTTCCCGTATTAAACAAACATATTAGTGGACGCCTTTGTGTAGTATTGGACTTTGAAATCCTGATAGACATCACAAAAAATCACAGGTTTTAAAGCTTTAGAATTAATTTTATTTTTCTTGTAAATTCTTAGTATAAAATCAATTAGTATATTACAAGTAATAATGCAAGCATTACTCAAGCTAAATCTGAATATATTTCCCGTCATCGTCTTTGACATTGTTTTAGAAATTAGAGTAAAGGAGATGGGAATACAATCGATCGATCCTCTCTTTCTATTTATCTAAGGTCTTACTGTATGATTTGTGAATACGAGGGATAGTCTCATCTGTCGTTAAACTAGGTGCCCCTTAGATGGGGGTCATGTTGACTTGGACCCGCTTATCCATACTCATACAAAATGCGAAAGTGTATTTGTTTATTCGTTTGTTTGTTTGTCCTTCTTTCACAGCTCAACGGAGAGTCGCTATAGTATGATTTTTGGTTTGAAGATAGTTGGGAGGACGACGAGTACTATAGGCTGCTTTTTATCGCGAATAAACCTGTTATTTCTGTAGAAAGATCCATTACGATATATGTTTAGCCATATTTAAGTAGATAATAGAAAGGAATAGACAACCTTATATTGCTGTTCTTTTCTTAGTACCCAATAACTTTCAAAATAGTCTCTAAAGTTTTAATGACAAATTAAACTTTTTGCATCTGCTAATGATTAATTACTAATGTACTCAGAAATATGAATATAGTGACATTATGGACCTACAGACAATTATATGTCTCTAATTTATTATTTCATATTAAAAACATTTTTTTGAAGTCAATCCGACTTTTTGTTAAAAGTTTTTTATCACGACTATATTGCAGTGGATTTTCAGCTTCGTAGCTAAGCATGTTAACACATATTTCATTCATAATGAAACGAAAGAAAGATTGAAACACGTATTCTATTTTTTATTTTGAAGTAAGAATTTATTTGATGTTAGTTTTTATAAATGTCTTTTTGCCTATTTACAGTACTCACAGCATTTACTTAATAGCCATAATGCCATATTGAAAAAAAAAGATGCATGAATGTTTACTAAAAGTATATTTACTCGAAGATTGTATTCAGGTAATGTCTATTCAATGTAATGTCATTACAACACAAATGCATGTATGCATTATTTATACAAATTATATTTTAAATAATAAATTAACTGTCTTAACTTTAGCCTGTGCAATAAACGACATACATATTATAAACCACGTAATTCCTACGTTTTACGTACATTCGGACTCTACGTGAAAATATTTGTATTAAATATTCAAAAGACTATCCGAAACTCACGGTTACGAGCTAAATAAAATCTGTTGAAACAAGCTCTTTCAAAATATAACGTACCGCATTTTTAATTCAAAATCTGGAAATCTCTTTCATTCTTACATTTGGTCTCTTATAAAAAGTACGCAGCCATCGTAGCGCGATCCCTCATAACGTTTTCAGATAACCTTTACTATTATGGTACATAGATATGAAACTGCGGGTAGATAGAGAGGTCTTGTTACGCTGGTTGGTCATATAGGCCTTTGGGTCAGTAGAAAGTTTTGTATGGAGTTTTTCATTCACCGTCTGTATGCTTGAGGGATGTTGGGAATAGATTGAGATCTTCTTTACACCAGACGATTTCTGAATTCCGTTTGTAATTGAAAATGGCGTTTTAGATTCAGAGCACGTATGCTATTCCGTTTCTCGTTTTTGTTTCGTCTGGGAAATATGGATTCTTATTATTATTGATATTGAGTAATATTTTCGATGGACTGACGACTTGAAGGACACAGCAAGCATACGCTGGATTCAGAAGACTAAGAAGCGAGTGGTGCATTTAGTATAGGCCTAAATCTAACAGTGGACTTCCATAGGCTAGACGGATGGAAGATTGCATACGGGGTTAGTTGG
Organism: Calpodes ethlius; assembly: GCA_018251375.1. Classification (NCBI taxonomy): domain Eukaryota; kingdom Metazoa; phylum Arthropoda; class Insecta; order Lepidoptera; family Hesperiidae; genus Calpodes; species Calpodes ethlius. The sequence goes on from DWPA01001778.1 coordinate 12,659, forward strand.
TCCTCTAGTAGTCAGTTATAACTCTATTTACTAATTTATTCAGCATTATCGATGTATAGATTGTTGAAAACGGCCGTAGACGGCAATAATTATTTCCAATTCACTCAACAGCCTTTAAAAGCACTTTAAAAATTGTCGGATTTATTTCACCCCTATTTGTGCTTTTTGAATCCAACTTTACTCGTAATCCTGTTTAGATTCATCAGACTACTTGAACTGCAACACTAGACGAGTCATCGACCCTTATTTTTTGGATAATAAAAGCGAAAACTGGTTTGTGATTCATTATTTTGTGTGTAGTTTCACTAAGGCCATACTTGTTATTGGAACATCGCTCTTTTTAACATTATATTAGCCTATTAGAATACTTAACATTACCCAGAATCGCTTCGCTGACATACTGTCATGATAGACTATATACATACATATATAAATAATATAAATATTAAGTAACTACTTACTACTTTGCTACGTCAAATCTAAAATAATTCGTTCGCTGTTTTCATTTTAGTTCAAATCAGCATAAACTTTTACAGCAATATAGGAAATTGATTGGAATGATAGTAGCGCCATCTGTCGGAAATTGGTCGTACCAACTCAGAAACCTTTATGGTCATGAAGCAAATTTATAGTTTACAATTTTATATTACTTATGTGACTTTTTTAAAATAGCTTCAACAGCAGACGACCTGAAAGAAAGAAATCTCTCTCGTACTCGCAACACAGACAATTGTTTGGCGACTGACACTTAGTGTCAGTGTCAAGAGAGTGGAAGCTAGCCAGACAGGCTTCACGATATATAGAGATACCAATAATAATATATATATATATGAATAATGTGAATTCATATATGAATAATCATGAAATTTACTTATAAGATAATAAAAATCGAATATTTTGTTTCAGATCTAATGATTGTTTACCCCAAAAGTTCGGAAAGTTCGTACTCATTTTAGGACAAAAAAAAAACGCAGCTCATTTTAATATTGACGAAAGTAACGAATCGTAACCTTACTTTTTTCCAAATATGACTAAAGCTATCTCTTTTAGAATATGTATTGTACAATTGTACACGTGTCATTTGTTTTCAATAATTGTGATATATTCAGTCAGATCTCTCAAGCTACCTACCGAAAATCGACATGAACTTCTCGAACTATTACTTTTTGTCTTCCTAAAAACATTCTAGATAGAAATCAAGTTCAGATAAGCATAATCTATACTAATATTATAAATGCGAAAGTGTGTTTGTTTGTCCTTCTTTTACGGCATAATGGAGCGTCGTTATGGTATGTTATTTAGTGTGGAGATTTTTGAGAGGATGAAGAGTACCATATACTACTTTTCACGGGGAAAATTATCTCAGTTCTATGGGTGGAACTATAACGATGTATAAATCAGCCTAATTTTAAATAGTGTTAAACAACAAAGCGTTGCCTAGCAACCAATAATAGAAAGCAAAGGGCTACCATTATATTACTGTTCTATTTTCACACGCAAGTAAAGCCGCGGGCAACGACTAGTTATTTTATAACTGTTATAATTTATTTATTCAAGTTTTAATACGAAACACATACTGTCAACACCCTGTAATGTAACCGAGAAGTACCAATCAAACTTTGGCTCAGTAAACGATTACAAGTTACAACAGAACTTTGAATAAAGTTCATATACGTGTACGGTCGGCATAACAAATCACTTAAGTATAAATAGACTTTACAAAAAATATTATTGTAGTTATTAGATGAGGCACGGCATTATGTAATATGCAATTAATGCTTGAAAATGCTTTTCGTGAAAATATAATTATAATATTTATATTTCATTAATTTACGATATAATAATTCCACCACATATCAAAGCAGAATTAACATATTTTTAACTAATTATTTTTATTGTTAAAAATATTTAATTATAATATTATATTTTAAATTCATTAGCAAACTTTTGTTAGCCTTTAGTATGTAATTCTCATTTGTCAATATTCGAATTATTAGTATTAAAGATGCGAATAATAATAAATTCTTAAACAAATTTCTTCTGTTATACCTATCAATACTCCGAAAACCTCATCCATAACTCTAATTATAGATAACACATTTACAATTTTAATCCCAATATTGATCCCTATTGAATGCCTAAAGAAGTAAATAAAAAATGAAACAATTATAACCGTCAAGTGAGTTTTTATTCTATCCATACAAAACATTTATTTTCAAAATTATTACGAGAACACTTTCAGTTACAGAGCGGATCTAATTAAATTGCAAAATGAGTTATCCTCAAATTATACACAACTTAGTCGACTGACGCCTACATGTGAAGCGACCAATATAACTTGAGCTCTCATGATTAAGTTATGAGTTTTCAGCCTATAACGGCGCGGTGGAATTACGTGTCTCACATTACTCAAAATATAGTAAAATTTTTAATTATTCACTTTACACACATTCTTCCCCAAATTTTGTTTGTAACCAATGGATTTAGGGAAAAGATGCGCTTATTAAAACAAGAGCATAATTATTATTATACTTCTGAATTTAATTGAAAGTAATATAATAATCATCAAAAGATCTAGATCGTCATAATAGAAACATATAAAAATTAAATATATGCTGACACATTAACGCCCTCACACAAGATTATCTGTATTGCGCACGTTATAAACACTTACTTTGTCTGTCATTTAAGTGTCTGTCCCAATAAAAAACCGAACTTAGTATTAATATGTATCAGTATGGCTGCAGAGTCATCACATCAAGTAGTATAATGTGTATGAGGAATGTCGAAATTATGTTTAGAACTATTAAATTGGAAACTCATATTGTATGTACATTTACCTACGCAATTAATTTCATTTAATATGATTTGATATCATCATAGTATACATTATAATCATATACAAAATTTCGCATACAGATTCCTAAATCGAAAACTTATCTTCACAAACCCATAATGAATTTGAAAGACCTATCCAACCACAACCCACACTATGCGTAGACTAGTAAAGTTTTTAAGCGATTTTATACTTTAAAAGCCGTAACTCCATCGAATATTCATTTAAATTCCATTGCAAATAAAAAAATGTGTAGCTACACATAAAATATCATTCTAAACGTATCTATATTTCACGAACTTCAAAATTACTGATGGGTACAAAAGCACAAACCCACTTAGAACTTTGATGCGTTGGTAATTATTTCCATTATCATTTTACATTTCGAACAGATGTTTGGTGTGAATTTTGAATATTGCGAAAATCTTCGAAACTTAACTCCAATTTGGGTCATCGTCTTAATTGTTTGGAACTTTGGAAGATTTGAAAACGGAACTGTAAGACAGTCCATCATTCTCGTAATGTTAATTGGATTAATAAATATTTAACTTACTTTATTATTGTTCTTGTTATTATTAATCTTTCTTACTTTTCTTATTAAATATTAAAAAGGATTACGCTGTGGTTATTGAAAGGTACAGCTATAAAGCGTTAATTAATTACATGATTTAACTACTCTGTACCCAAAATTATTAAATATAGTTAGGAAAACCGTGCAAGTGCATATAGGATCGGCTGCGTTTCTGTAATTCTGTAATTGGTAACTGATCAACCATCAGACGTTGACTTACAAATGCTAAACAGTGGTGATAATTATCTTTCAAAACTATTCAGATACATAGTTATTATGTTCTTGAATGACGTCGCGTTTCTAATACCAAACATTTAGCTGGCAAGGGTAGTTACATAGTTGACTCTTAGCAAATCAAATTAGATGTCAAAATTAGCATATAGCTTAATATTTTGTAAACGAATTTGTAAATTGGTCTTCGTCAACCCCTGATGAATTTGGACGACCCCCCACAGGATAGGGTAAACGAGAAAAAAAAATCATCCCCACCAAATATTTAGAGGAGGTACCCTGAAAAATAACGGTCAATTACTCCATTCTACCACTCTGTCATTGTGATAAATATGCGTATGAAAAATTACAGCTTTCTTGTACTAAAGTTCTCTACGCTATGCAGTGGACATGATGTAACTATAATAGTTCCATTTTAACGAAAGAACTCTAAAAAGGTTCTTTCGTGTATAAAATTCGCCAACAACTGGTTTATATATTTGATATTAATGAAGTTTATGTATATTAGGGGCCACTTGGATAACTATTAGAGGGCTATTTTAGCTACTAACATAAAAAACAAGGTATGAAAATGCCCGCAGGACTTTTTAGATGAAACACGGTATTACCTTGTCTCTACTTACTTCATTCTACTTATCTCAAATGAATAAAAACATAATGAAATAAATGATAAGCTTTAATATTAAATTTATTAACTTTGTTGTTTATCTACAAACGAAAATATGGTCTTTAAAAAAGATCTAATCAGACACAAGTATGATGAGATACCGAATTGTAAATTTCTGATGTTTTCCGTCTAGCGTGGAAATTTTAACATCAAGTTTTCAAATATGTTTTTGTAAGCTACGAGTGAGAATCTGTTTTTTTATCAGACTCAGCTCTTTCGAGGTTTTATCATTTTACATTTTCATGGGATTAAAATGTACGAGCACCATCAGAATTAACGTTACTTACGTTAAAAGATACACTTAGTACCTAAATAACGCAAAAATACGATATAAATTGTGCTATTCCTCATCGCACTACTCATATGAAGCCGTTCGTTTCATAAACAACACTCAAGTATTACTTTGCTATTAACACGAATAGCACTCGTTTAGGCCCTATAATTAGTTAGTGACAATACAACCAATTGTTTTTTTTATTTGTATTTAGCCATAAAGCGAACAATACA
>DWPA01001779.1:0-17467 GCA_018251375.1 Calpodes ethlius
CTCACGATGTTTTTCTTCATCGAAGCAAGTGATGATTAACTAATATAAATAATTAAGAATAAGATTCGCTTTTAGTCTATATTCGAGATTACTCTATTTTTTTTGTAATTTGACGAATACCGAATAATGGTGTCCATTGCTCGATATTTAGCGAAAATTTGTCTGAATAAAATAATAATGTACAGAAAAACGATACACTTAAAAATAATTAAACTTTCATTTATCTTTCAAAATAAAACACAGTTATTATCACTTTTATTCCTAATACCTATGTATAGTAAAAAAAGTAGCCAATAATCAGTCATGTTGAAGTTAATATATATTTTTAATACAGGGGTAGATTGTCGTGATGAAAAAAAAAATTTTATACGATTCGGATATGGCCGGTTGCACTTTTTTTGTAAATGAAACTGAGCTTGAGAACATAGTATTATTTCTAAATAAAGGCTGAGTTATAAAAACGAACGTTTGACGAACACTGACTTAAAAACTGTGATATTTTTTTGCTTGACATCAAAACGGACTGACATAAGTTTTATTAATTTTATTTTTATAATGTTGCCAATTACCTATTTTTGTCCCTAACACGAGGTAGGTATACTTTGTAAAATACGAAAACATAATTATGAAAAGGTAAAATTTTTATGAAGTAGAATAAAATCAGTATACAGATTACAGAAACAAATGAATTATTCATAACTTTAAGAGACTTTTACAAATGTAATACTATTATTTGAGAACAAATGTTTTTGTATATTAAATAATAATGTTGAGTAATATTTGCTTCTGGGAATGATCAATCGGTATTCGACTATTTGCTTTACAACTATTTACACCACCTCTATTTTATATCTATTGAAATGAACATAGAGCAATTTTATGTAAGTCAATATCTAGAAATTTAAAAATTGTTCTAAAGTTACTAAAGTGCTGCCATCTACAAATTATATTAAGTATTAAAATTATGTAAGACGCGCCATCTATCAAAAATACTCTGAAACTAATAGTCAGCTGAGTAGAAACAGTTGAGTATCATTACGTTGACTTTCACTAGAGGGCTCTTATTTATAAAAATGCAAATATCTAAGTTAAAAATTTTATGTCAATGTAATTATCCGGATCGCGTTTCTTTAATGACGACGAAGTAAGAATTAATTATTATTATGAATTAATGTTATGTAGCAAATAGAAAATTTACATTAAACGGAATTGTTAAACGTTAACCTTATTTGTCTTTTGAGCGAAGTGTCATAGGTTTTATTACTATATACATGTGGAATATGTATTTTGGAATTGTCTCTTTCTGACGTTTAAAAACGCTGTAATAAGAGATTTATGAATTATTACACACTTATATTGAACTCACTCTTTCTGTTTATATGTAGCTAAATATGTTCGTATTGCTAGGCGGCAACTAATAATTGATATTTAAATCACTTCTTGATATCAAGGTATCAAAATCTAAACTTTAGTAGTCTTTTGATTATAATAATGAAGTACTAACTACTACTTAATGGCTAGTTAATAAATTAAAATAGATACTGAATAATTTTATTTTCCGTAACGCGAAAATCTTTCTTCCCTTCTTATACTTAAATTATAATATTTTTTGCACGAGAACGGACAATATGGTTGAGATGATGAATGAATCGGCCATTTGAATAGCTACATATTTAACTTTATATCGGTAACGAAAGGTAATCTATCTTATTTTATTGGGCGTTAGCTGATTAACTAATTTATTATAATTACTCTGTGGTAGTTCAAGTAGCACATTGTTCATAAAAGTTTATTGTTATTGACTTTTTTATTATTACAGAGTAACAAATTATTTGAGTTGAGTTATCCGGGGAAGGGAGGAACACGATAAATAACGACGAAGACACGAAACGAGTCGCAACAAGACCGAGACCGAGATTGACTGGAACCTCGTGAAAAAGCCATTGTTCGTGCCGAGATGTCCTCATTTTGAAATTTGAAAAAGGAATGAGATACGGTGGAGAGCACCTAAATCCAAGTACCTAGTAACGGCTTGTGTTTTATTTTTTATGTTAATAACCGGAATATGAGTGATAGGTAGGTGATGGTAGGTGAACGGTATGTGAGGTGGTAGGAACCATTGCTTGTAAAAGAAATCTAAGTAAGTTCAAACTAGCTAGTAGATATGACCAAACTGGTATCATTGTGGTACCACTATACATCCAGCGACCTTTAACAGAAGGATACTGGGGCCATGTCAGCACAATGCAGCATAGTTGGTGCACCATGAGTAGATGAGAAGAATCCGGACACATAGATTTGAGACCATTATCACGGCTTTAAAGCACAATGATAGTACAAGAGAATGGCGTATTTCTGCAGTTGGTATTTCCATAAATGTTTCAATTCTAGTACCATTCGGGGGTATTGAGGTTAAGCGCTGTATTTAGAAGTCTATCCACGTGAGAGTCATGTTTTATTTAGTATGGATTATTCACATTGTACGCTCGACGAGAAACGACACGGATACGGCACGACCACGACACGGTACGGGCAAAAGTAATACGATGTATTGTGAAACATACTTTACTTTACTATTTTTACGATTATAGGTGTATTGTAGTGATTAGTGAGAAAACTGTAGGTGCTGGAGTATAACATTGATATTAACCCAAGTCTAGACCTCAAATAGAAGTTTGAGGCACTACTATAGATATCATAATTAAACTTGCCATCAGACCATAAATGTAGCAATAATTTAAGTAGGCCCTAGTTATATACTATTTTCATTGAAGCCTTAGATCTATGTAATAACTCAGTAAGCCATATGACATCGTTATTTACATAATAACTGGATATATATAACAAGACGTTGCCCGCAGTTCCATCGCGTTTAAAAATAGAACATCAATAAAAAGGTTGTCGATTTCTTTCTGTCATTGGTTGCTAGGATACGCTTTGTTGTTAAACTCTATTCAATTTGGCTGAATTATAAATATGTACATCGTAATGGATCTTCCCACAGAAATGAGATATTTTTTTGCGATGAAAAGTAAGTCTATGGTATTTTTCATCCACTTTTCCCAAAGACACTTTTTGCTTCTGAATATACCATTCGTAAACATTCAGAGTAGTTTGAGGATGGATGTATGGGTTATTTATTTTTCACAATCAAGGGACGAAGTACTTTGAGAATGAAATTTAATTGCCTCGGAGTAAAATGAGAATGAATTTTTAAATTATTTATTCGTTTCTTTTTCGCGGAGGAAACTGGGAATTATTTTCGGAGTACTCTGAGAATAACCCCTCCCAACTATCTCCACACCAAAAAATGTTATATATTTTTTATTCCATTATAACGGTACTGTTCTGTTTTGTAGTCTTAGAAACGGATTAACTGATTTAGATGTGGTTTTCACGGACGTATTATAATTTTAGGGTATTATTAAGAGTGTGTTTATTTCAATCGGATCACATAAAAACAATGAATAAAATTCCATATTGACAATATCACGAATGGGTACTAATGTAATATCTATACAACAGGGTTTACTTAGAAAAAAAATGTTTTAGTTAAATCAAATGATATTTTAATTCACTTATCGATTCCCTAGGCAAAAACTAAATCTCCATTCCGATTTAAATACGATCAGAGAATGAGTAAAAAATTAATTTAGTTCGTAAAGTAACGTTTCTGTTTCAAGAGATACGTGTGGCATTATCGTGGGCGCCGCATCTCACAAGTGCGCTTGACAGCTTTGACAGAAATCCGTTTCACCATCATTAATCCTGCACTCGCCACCGCTGAGCCCATCCGTCACCGAACACGCGAATTGGGAACATTCACACCGTCGCGTAATACATTTATTGTTATTTGCAGGTATTATATTATTATTGTATTGTAATAGGTTAACCTTAATGTGAACGGCAATGCCCAAATGCGCTTTATCTAACGCGTTGACAAAACCGGGATATTGCGTCGTCGTTCCTTATTCCTGTGAAGGAATGGAATAGCTTGCCTGCGTCGGTTTTTCCACCTGTGTATAACTTAGGAGTTTTCAAGTGAAGAGTTTATAGGCTTTTTATAAGTTAGTGCGCTCAACATCCAAGACTTTATCGCCACTTACAATCAGGTGGGATTGTAGTCAAGCATTGACATATCTAATGTAAAAAAATGTACAAAGATATTGCTTATGTCTATAGAAATGTTCAGTATACTTGTGATTCGACTGTGTATATTATTAACAAATTGTACGACACCGAAGCTCAGTTATTACTTTCATAGAAATTTAAATTCGAACTTGTTCTACATATGCTTTTAATAACTTCAGTGGACAGTAAAAAATTAAGACTTAAATAATTTTTTTCGTGTTATTTTGTTGAAAATTTAACTGATCACGTAAAGTACCTGTACTTTGTAGGTATATTTTTTGATGTTGATACAATATTTACATGGATAGATACATTTATTTTCACACAATATCTAAAGCAATATGAAAGTTCACCCAGACCGCAAAACTTTTTACTGTGCGTGTTCAAAATAAAGGCTTTACGAGCTGACGCACGAATTTTTTTATCTGCGCAATGAGCCAACCACATCTGCGGTAGTTTGATATAAGAATCACAATTAAATTAAATAAAAGTGTTTGGCGTACGTACAACAATTTTATATTTGGGAGTAAAAATTTTTATATAATCAGTAGCAAAAAGATTAGTATATATTGTTTCTTAATCGTATCATATTGTTTTCTATAATGCATTATTATCATTGTGAAAAGTTTTTCTAACTACCTGTATTTAAGTGAAATTTTATTGACACTTTCATTTCGTGGTTTTCGAACACTTTCAATTTGGTGAAGGTGGTGCAGCAGGCCTTCATGAACGATACTGATCACTTATCTAATTGTAATGATTCTATTTGAACCTATATCATTAGGTAGATAAAAGTGAGATAATACACATCTTTTGCCGCACAAAATTAATCGTAACCGGGCCCAATTGGACTCTATTCGTTAGGCAGGATTCTAACTTATAATACGTTATAAGTACGTGTAAATTAAATAAAAATAAAATATGTATTATAGTCAATACAGATCTTATTTTATGTAACGATGCTTGAAATGAAACCGCTCGCGGCGTTGTGATGGGCAACCTTCATAGCACGCAGAGCACATATCATGCGGAGAAAATCCAAGAAAAACAGAGAAAATGGGTATATTTCAAATAGAGCTACTATTCTAGTCCTGTTCTGTTCCTATTGTTGTTTTATGTTCCTTTCATACCATCCTTAATGAGTGTGTGAAATGGACCAGGTGTCCTACTGGATATGCTTTGTACTGAAAGAGAAAAGAATGTTTCATATAAAAGGTCGTGATGAAGACTCGAATTCAACCAGTAATTCTATGAAATAAGATTAAAAGATAGTTACATGAACATTTGAGTGGTTTTCTTTACATTTTATCAGACATGTTTAAGTTCAACCCTATCTGTTTTATGTGTTGGTTTTGTCTCAAAGATATTTTAGAACTATTGAACACCTTTAAAAGCTTAAATAACTTGAAATGTCTGTGAGACTGATAGTTTGTTAACTACTATTTGTAGGACAAGTCTCACGAAGTTAAAATTTTACACATTGCGCTAAACAACATATTTTATAAATTATTCAATTTAATAACAATTTAATCTCTTATGTTTTACATAAAACATTAAAAAAAATCGTAAACACAATTAAGTGTCATACATCACTTTTTTTTTTAAGTTTTAGGTTAAAAAACATTTTAATAATAAATTAAATAAACAAAGAAAATTTAACGAAAGTCTTCTGAACAAAACATCTATGATGAAATATCTAGGAAGTTATTCTGAAACTCAGAAGCGATGAAATTAAACAGATTCCTGTTTCGCGTTCAACAAAAAGGCTAACAAAGTTTATTCTTGTTATGAAAACAGAGAGCCGGAGGAGTTCGCCGCATTCAGTAAATACTGTATACCTACCGATACACCAAATTCAGACGATTAGGTCGACCACAATATTATTACGTGACTCGACCTCCAAACGGACAGGCAGGCAATCTCTATAAAGAGGTATTTGGGACCCTAATTTACACCCCCTTTGCCGTAATATTCGGCTTCTCAGTTATGAACGTCCAGTCGACATGGGCTTTCCCCTCCTCTCAGTCTCAGGGATCGAACTCTCTTACGAAAACGTATATGAAAGATATTACGGACGAAATCCGATGGAAATATGGTAATACATAAGTTGTAATAATGTTTTTATTGGAAACGTTTTTAGATCTTCATATTCAGACTGGAATCTATTCGATATGGCTTGACTTTATCTCTGTCTGCGGTGCCAATAATGAGATTTTGTATTGACTACACATTTTATCTGAATGTGTTTTATCAGTGTAGCAGTTTCTAAATAAAATTGTAAGTTCTTGTTTAAAAGCTGTTCGTTCTGATAACTTTCTGAAAATTACTGAAACGAAAGTATTGGAAATATTAATAATATGTATATATTATTATTATATATGTATATATCTTAAGGGCCCTGTTCTGTTAATACAGTTATGTACAATAATTTTATTTATGTAACTTGTGTTATTAACACGCAACTGCTTTTCACGATGAAGGTGATTACAATGTGAGATGCACGTTCAATATTCTTTAATCAACCATTTTGTATATATCGGTGTCCACTATTTAAGGGAGCTGAATATTCAAATAAAAAAAGAAATTTAATGGGGTCACTGGACATTTCTTTTCTTCCTCTGCTTTTAGGGTGTAAGGTTCATCGTTACCTCAAATCGACCCTGCCCCTACTTGTGTTGCACCCTGCTTAATAACGTAAAAGGCTATCAAATCTCTATTGTTGGAGGTTGCTGGGATTTGGACCATCCAGTTTAATTCCAACGATATCATGCAAGGTACGAGATTTTTATAGATCTAGTTATGGACCATCCTTCGTGTGCCTTCGGAATTCTTCCTGAAATGATTTTTACCTTTCTTAGTTAGAATATCAAAAAGTCATTAATAAAGTTCCTCGCTTCCTTTTTAGCCTGCATTGCGACAGTGTTACGTTTGATTAAGAAGATTCATGAAGTCATGACCACATACCATCACATGCTCCGTTAGCTCGTTTAACGACCATTCCTGAAAAATAAAAGTGTAATTTTGTGTGTGAGGAGTATTAGGCATTCAGGGTGAAGGACACTGGCTTCATACTTATATGATCCTAATTCTAAAAGCTACTTTAGTAACCTTTGTTCGTTTGCGGATTTCCAACATTACGAATCTGGTCGCGTAGTGATATACCGAATATAGTTCCTAGCCTTCCCATACAGAGAGTTTCTAAGTTTTTAAAGAGATTGAAGAAAGAAATCTCTAGGTCTATATGCTTTTATGATTTGAATGAATATAACGAGAGGCATAATAAAAGCACGTTGAATAGCTGTTACTAAAGTCTGTTCTCAATATTCTTTTAAACTATATATTACACGTAGGTACTACTGGACTAACAACTAATTAATAAGCCAGTATTTGTTATTAATTTATCTACTGATTTATCCAGATAATATTCACAGATAGATTATTGAAAACAGCCGAAGACTTTGATGATTGGTATATTAACTTTTGACACTTGGGTTGGTTGTTAAATTCATCACTAAAAAGCACTGCAGCAAGGTGAATGCAATGAAGATATGAAAATATTAACACGTTACTTTTAACGTACGCGAAAGATCGTCATTTACTAATATGGAACAGGAATGGAACGAGGAAGGACAAGAAACGAGACTTGTTCACAGACGTTGTAATTTCTTATCGTGAAGGATATTATAATTGGATTTCAGGTCGGAGGGTCGCTATTTTTATTGACAAAATAACAAGTTTGTCTGCTCCTGATATTTCACCGTGGGTGTCAGAGTGAGCAGGATAAATGCCATGACCTTTTACAGCGATTTTCTTATGGTATTTGCCGGAAATTGTTAGTTAGAGGTAAAAATGTCAACGTCATGGGTACAAATAATGGATAAAGATACATGTTATTAAATAGATGATTTAGTTCTATGGAAAAGTGATAGAATAATGTTTGGAACTTAGGTTTCCCGCACGGGACATGAATGGGACAAGGGGCAATCCGAGTGACACTCGAAAGATGACTATGATTCATAACTGATTTACACTGGAGAGTGGAAGCTGGTCGGCCAGCCGCCCGTAGACATCATGAATACCAAAAATATAACCATGTGTTGCCGGCTAAGAAAGAAGAGGAGAAAAAGAAGAAAAGTCGTTTTCCCTCAGACTTAAACAACAAGGCAGAACCTACCCAAACATACTAGACAAAGAAAATAATACCCGTAGAAATATTAATAAACAATAATAAAATTCGACACGTTCTCGAGAACGAAGTTCGCCAGCTAATACAAGACAAGCCTCATAATGTCAGTTTCGTCTAACTTACAGTTGTTAACTTGTAGTAGTTAATGCAACTACCATTAATCTTAATTAATCGTAAGCGTACTCAGGTGGCACATATTCCCAATCTGCTGTACATCCCTACCTATATGGCTAGGTGTTTAGTTGACAGATGAGCGGAAATTGAGACGATGCGCCGGATATTAACCCATATATACCTACACATTTAGGGTAACTACATTAGTAACTAACAAATTATGAACTCATCGAGCAAATTAGGTAGCGGATACGATTTGCAGTTACATGGATACATTTCTTCGCTTACAGCAAGTACGTAAAGACGGTCGCGGTTGTTATCGTTAGATAATAATCATTCAGCCGTGACGGAAGTCTTCGAGCGGAGTTAGTGAAGTACTTTCCCATTTATCAGGACAGATGTTTTGTATTTTATTTCTAAAAGTTAAAGTTTTTGGGCATCTTAAAAATACAAGCGTATATCTATGATGACACAGATCATGAACTTATGGATTGGTTTCTCTGGAGACACATATTTAAACATTAATTATATTCATGTAATATAGGTTGGCCCATGTACAGTGCCAGGAAATCTCGAAATGTGGAACGTAAATTTGATTTTAAGCTCTAAGGTGGTTCATAAATATATTGCAATCATGGAAGGCTAACCTGCTACGGCTCTTTCAATCAACGCGACATTGCCGTTGAATTCAATTAATAATAGCTTTTTAGTTAAAACTTGTAGCCTGTATCAAACCGATTTGAGCTTCATTTGTGCTCCCTAACACGATATTATGTTTATGTAATATTTATTTATATTTCTTTTATTATTTCATCGCAATATTAATGAAAATGATTACCTTCAGACTCAGGTGTAGGTGATCAATTATCCTCTCAAACTATAAGGACTCTCGATCACTCCACGTACCCGTGTCTCTTATTTCTAATGCGGATATTTTGGCCCAGATACGTATAACTATGATTGATGCTGAAATGTCAGCAAATCTCCGCTTTTTTTTATTTATTCATATTGTCAATTTATATCTTGGCCATTATTAATTTAACGGTTTTTGTAAAGAGAAACGGCACGTAACAAAAGATGCTTACGGGTAAAGTAAATAAATCTTTGCCAAAATAAACTGAGATTATTGACAGACCCTCACATTTGGGATCTGAATTATTGATAGGATAATATTATTATGTCTGCTGAATTTCGAAGGTTCGTGAAGGTGGGAGATTGAAGGTATCAAATGACTGATAGCGCTGAGCGACACGCCATCCACTGAGACCTCATTTTATTTGATTTATGACGTCGTCAAATATTTTTACTGACACTATGTTACATATGATATGCATATTCAAATCGTCATGATAATGGTGTAGTAAGAAGAAGAAATGGGTATTTGTTTGAAATGAAACTTTTATATCGACGTTGTAGAGATAGGATGAGAATTTTTTCTTGTATTTTGGTAAATTTATCGCTGTCAATTTACAAATTGAAATGTTTGTTTATTCAATTTACTGAACTACATATAATCAATAAAATGAAATTTCTATACTAAAATACTAAACATGGAATTTGTCGGTCATCAATAACAATGAGACTGGAAGGCGCTGGAGTGACGTTTAAATAAAAAAAAATAGAAAAAAAATGATTTTTTTTATTGTGTTCCAAGTTTATAAACCAATTAATTAAAACAAAACTGCTTCAATTCAGTTGTTTTTATTAATTAATTTGTAAAATAATACTCTACCTAGCTATAAATACTTATAGCTATAACGATTGTATCAAATGAAGATAAATTAATGTTTTAGTTACGGAATCAATATCGAATTCGAATAAAAAAATATGTATCTAGTGCAATCTATGTAAACTAATTTATCTGGTGTAAACAGCAACGATTATAATCATATATATCATAATACGTATAAAACAACATAAGTGTCACAGTAAAATGACGGCGCGGCAATATTTGTTTGAAAAACATCGGTTTGTACGCGTACCTTTGATTTACTTGTGACGTCACTGTACGCGTGACTTGTTTGAGTCGCGAACTGACGTTGGGAAATGTGTTTTTATCGGAAATAGAATTAAAAGCAATGGAGGGCCCTAAAACAAGTTGCAACATGTTTGCATATAGTTTTTCGTTTTTCTTTTAGAGGTGGCTTGTATATCGATATTGTGCAGACGGTAAAAAAGCATTTGTTTTTAACAAAAAGAAGAAATTGCTTCGACATTCAATTTTTTTAGTAGAAGATGAAACCTACATATTTTAAGTCGGATTTTGTGGTGCCTAGTACTAGCCATAATATGTCTTCAAATCCCTTATTGAACTTATTAATGGGTGCATGGTAATGCACTACATTGTATACTATACTATTTAATACATTCTACCGCAGTTTCCAATAAATAATTTACTACTTTCATTATAGTCAGTCACTGAGATTTCATGGAAATTTTAAAACAGTGTTATAAATACAGAGAGGTAAATTTAATTCAAGCGTGTCTCAGTAATCTGCGCATGTGACGTCATAGTTCTGGTCGTCACGTGTCTGAATGTTGAACGTGACGAGCTTTTCATAGACCAGACGTGATTGCACTAAAAGAGTGTACTAATTTTACGTAAGTTTTTTGCTTCTCTATGAATGACGCTTTCCTCAATTGTAGAATAGAAAAACATATTTGTATCAATATCTTTTCAATCCCTAATTTTTTATCTTTTAGTATCGCAAACGGTGTTCTGGAATTTTTATCTTTCTGTGAAATTTAAGCAAATTTTCAGCTTAAATACTACCTCATATTACAGTCAGCCTCTAAAAGACTCGTGTTTGGTTGAAGTCTTGAGAGTTTGTTCGTTTTTCATCTTTATTCTTTCTTTAATATCAAATGGGCAAAATTCCATGGGCGGTAATAGCCACTTATTGTTAGGTGGATTATTATTTCGATTGCCGGCTATTTACATAAAAAAATCACATAACTATATATTTTACATAGTACTGTATATAATCATTGAATTCTATTTATTCTATTCTAATACTGACATCAATTGTCATTCATAATTATTATCAACATAGTTACATCTACAATTGGGTCTAAATTTAAACTCGTATCAAAACAATACTGTCTAGTACACTACGAAAATACATCGTGACGGACAGATAGACAGAAACGTGAGTGATCCTATTACGATTCCGCATTAACATCGTATGCAGGAAATCTTAAAATAGAAGCTATGTCTTCTATTACAAAATATTGGGATATTTTTACTAAGATTTATTCAAAAACATAAACTACTGTTATAGAAATATAGATCTTACGTCGATACGGCATGGATTTACCAAGAGAATGTATTTTCTGGGATATACGAAGACACCTTGAAACATTGCTGTGCGGGGCTACGTTATGATATTCGTTTCATACGGTCCTACGAACAAAATGCACCAGGAATATCAAGTGAATATGAAGTGTACATTCACCGTTCGTTAACGAAGCGAACTGTCCTCTCTCTGGAGAATAAATGGTGAATAAGACACCGATAGCCTATTACTCTCAGCACGCTGGATATCTTGTTCAGATAATAATTTTATTATTTTTGCTTTATTGAGCTAAACAACTATATTTTAGTTGATACTTTTTCACAATATTAAGATCTAAATTCTTTTATGCGTTGTAATCCGTCTTATCTTCGATGCTTATGTCGCGTTTACTTAAACGTTAGTGTGTAGGACTGCGTCCAAATGCGAATGATTTACCGTGTTAAATGTTTGGTTAATAATGGAAATTTAGATAAAAAATTATTTCCCGTAAAATTCTAATGCGTTATTTAACGCGCTAAACTGTTGTTTATTGGTTAACTGTTAAATGATGCATAATAATGAACCATTCTTTGATTGGAATGAGAATAATAATAAAAAATGCTTATGACTACTAGATTTTTTTTTCATAATATCATCAGCTACTGACGACTATTTACCAAATCATTAAAGACCTCAACATGATATTTTTTGCTACTGAGAGTCATTCCACTAACGCACCACTCCGTTATCGCCTATGACGTAACCTAATATTTCATACATAAATGTAGCTGATTTCCTACCCGTGCGTTCTTACTTGTACCGTAAGTTCTTATTTTGTACGCGATTGTCCCCTTTACGGAAAAAAAAAATTTGCTTTCCTCTGGTCCAAAAATAGTCTGATTTCATCTTCCCGAACCCAAAAATAGTCAGATTTGCTTCCTTATACGCCTTCCTGGGCGAAAAGGTGAGTAATCCCATGACTTACACTCCAGAACTATAAGCAAGTTAAGCAACGATATTGCTTTGGCATCCAAGCGATGGTTTAACGGTTGGCTATCAGTTGGATGGACATGACCCTGTCCGAAATTAATCAACTTGAACCATCCCTCACCATAGACGCAAATCACCGGGCTATGAAAATATTGCTCTGGACGTCGTTAACACATAATTTAAATGTTACAAACAACTGGGACTAACGAGCAGATATTAATCTGTACCGAAGGGAATTGAGCCTGGAATCCTTCGATCAATATAACTCGTCAGTCAAGGTTGATCAGCAGGGTTGCGAGTTAACAAAAATAGGAAATATGCATTTTTTTATGTAGGCGATATTTTTTTTTATTCGTTGCTTCTGAATTATGTGTACATAAATCAATTAAAAATTATTATTTTCATTGAGAAAAAAATTGTGAAAATCAGCGGAAAATTTTAAGCAGTTACGTCACAAACCGTAGTCTTATAGACTATGTCGTCACAAGAAGCGCACCAAAATGGCTATAATTTAAAATGCCGTTATCTATTGCTTATTTTGTTACCGTAATTTTTTATAATTAATTAAATGTGTGAGTAGTCTTACAAAACTAAAAAAATACACGTGTTTACTATTATGTTAAAATGATCCTAGAGGAATGAATTGAATGACTGAATAAAAAGGGTATTTTCTTATGTTTACTGTGATGCGAATTAAATAGGTCTGTTTGAATGAAACGTGAAAAGATCCGAATACCCTGTTAACACTCGGACAGTTTCGTGCAGGCCACTTCAAACCATAATAATAATTTTCTTTTATTTCCAGCCTGCCACTCTTTTTAATTAGATTATGCCATTTATTTCTTCAAGCGTTTATTATCTTGAAGTGTCGTCTAGGAAGACACTTCATAGTACTTAGTCACGTTATTTGCAATTTAGTCGAGGTACTTAACATGCTCGTCTCAATGAAAACACTGTATTCAACATAATTGAAAGTGTGTTTTACGATGTATAAAAGTTTAATGTCTTGACTTGTGCCCATATTTTTATAAGTTACGTTGAAATTATGGTGTTTCTAAATCAATGTTTTTATAAAATATTTAATATGTATATTATTCTATATTACTGCTTAAAATACAGTCATATAAGTAGTACGACGAATTGAAACAGAAAGCCTGATTAGACATACTAGATCAAATGATTTTAGTAATAGTGTCACCTTTTACGATATTTTCACCTTTGTGTTATCGTAAATTCTCCTCCATTATTGTTATTTGCTGAGTTCATAAATGACCTTGTTAGTTTAATGGTATTATTTTCAGGTACTCCTAGGTATTTGGTCCACAAAATCCAAACCGAACGTTAGGAAAATACTGAGAAATAATAATCTATTTCTAATATTTTTCTATCGGATTTTCTATTTCTCAACTTTGACGACAGATAGTGAAAAACAATAAACTAGAAAATACTACTATACCACTACTACTACTGTACTACTATACGTGATACTAACCACAGACCACCTATCAGGTGGATTGTGCACCCGTTGTTGGGACTGAGATTGACAAGGACCTTTCTCCCGCGCATCTAAGTAAGTCGGTTTAATAAAACGGTCGCACTCAAGTGAAGCAACATCCCGAACACGAAACCAAAACAAGGAAAATCCCCTTACAAATATGATAAAAGCTAAAACATTTCAGTGTAATGGAATGTAAATTAGCGCACAACAAACAGCTCATCTCCATGAAAATTAGTATTGTTTTTGCTTGTAAAGTATCGTACTGAGAACAAATAATAATTTTACAGTCAAAATATACCTACCGAGCAACTTGGTTCTACGAAGTTGTTCCTAACATTAGAACAACACCGCGGCGGGGCATATAATAAGCGAGCTGCCGACGTCTGTTTTCTCTCGAAAATTCTATAACTAGGTTACGGAAATAACGATGTTTTTCGAATAATGAAATTTACTCTTTTATAAAGCTCAACGAGGTAAAGTGTAAAAATTTTCTTTTATCTATTTTTTTTTTCGTTTTAATTACATTCGGTCAGTATTATTTCCGTTATTGGAGTTTGTTCATGTGGCATTATTAAATATGGATTTTTTAACGATATTTTAACAATATTTAACTAATTACTTTTAATTTTATTATTAGTTATAACGCCAAAGTATTTCTAAAGTCGATGAAGTTAGATATATCATTGCTTTGCTGGGACTGACTTCAAAACAATTCTACATTTATATTTTCATGTATTCAAATATTCTTTAATATTTTTTTCAGAAGTTACATATCTTAATAGAATATCAAGAAATATTAAAACAACAAGTACTTCTGCTGCCGAGTGATAATTATAATTTAGAAAGTCAAAACTCAACTCAACCTTAATAAAAAATATATAGAAATTAAGTAAATCACAGATAAATGACAATAAAGACAGGTTGGCGAAAAAACTGTCAAAAATTTTTATTTCCCATAGGACTTTGTTACGGCTTAACGATTGACTAACTGGAGCGAACGTATAACGAACTTTCTGAGCTTGATAGCGGCAATGAAAAGTCGACACTAACATCCACCAATCCAAATATGCAACCTATGTAGACCAAGCTCACTGTTTCTTAAGGTTCGTTTTCACCAGAGCACAAAAGGGGAAATATGCATAAATAAACAATCGAAAATTTTCAGAAAATATTTATCGACATTTACTAAAGCCATTATTCACTGTCCTTCAGTAATCGTGTTATATTGTCAACTTTCTCTATGTTTGCCAGATACAGACTTAGCATTTTCGTAATTTTACTAGGGTGTTGGGTCTCAGTAGTTAATTTATTTAGTTTGCTAAATTTTCATATCTATTGCGTATTTTTAATAAAATTGAAAAAAAAAATAAGCGTAAGGGATCTCCTTGCGATTTATTTATCTTCACTTAAACAATGTTAGAAAACAAAACTCGATATTAGTAAAAACCGTAAACCTAAAAACCGTTTTTAGTACTTGGGACATTAAAATGTAATTAGGTACTAGACCCGGATTAAGAGGAAATATTTCGAGACATTCCCGGATTTTCCGGCAATCTGGCAACCCTAAATATCTTCCGCATCCTATAGTGTTATGGTTTCAGAATATGCGCCATCTTTAAATTTTTTTTTACTTACTATCTGGAATATACCTGATTATTTATTGAATTTCACAGTTTAGAATATAAGGTGGAAGGACAAATTTCATATAATACATTATAGAATATTATCAAGAGGTATATTTTTATGCATCATTTTGGCTTTTCATAAGCCACGAAGAGCTGTTTTTCCTTGTATTTTCCCATATATATAAAATTTTAAAGTTAACATCTAATATTCAATTCTTATGTTATGATATACGTGCGTGTTGGGGTCTTAAACCTTTTTATATTAAGTTGTAAATTTTTCCTTTTGAAAATTGATAAAAACGCTAGTGAACGACAGAGTTTTATAGTATGAGCATGATAAAATATCTTTATTACGAGCAAAAAATGTTCACAATATCGGCTTTCCCTCCCTTATTAAAGGGAAGAGACCAGTGCGTTATTACACACAAGGATTACTCTTTCATAAAATCACAATCGCGAAGTTTTCGCGTCACGAAGTGTAGACAAAAGGTTGCATGTGTTACGATTTTCGAGACATTACGGCACGGTAACCCAGATGTCGAGATTGACCCAAATTCCATGAAGGAATGAGTATTCGGTTCTTGAGCATTTACTTCAAAGGATAATTTTAATAAAGCTCTTCATAACGGTAATTTCAGTCTATACGGAGTAAGACCGTGTGTTAATTCGCTGAATGTTTATATAAATAAATAAATAACGATTCCTAACACTCATACTCCCACATACTCTTCCTGTGTCGCGGATGGTATGGACAACATAAATTAGACATCATTAATATTGTTCCGAGAATAAACTTTATCTGTCACATAAATGTCTGCCCCGGCCGGGTATCGAACCCGGGCTTTCAACCTTCGTATGCAAGATACTACCAACCAGACTACGGGGTTGGTAAACGTATGTATGTATGTTTAATCAGCTGATTCTGTAATTTTAAATATTTTATTTATTGACATTGCATACATACTAAAGTTTCTCGTGTAGTTATTTAAGATGTACAATTATGTTATGAATTATGTCCAACGCGATCCACGCGAATCCGTTTCCGATTTGTCCGGTTACATTTACTTAGTGAATCTAGTAATCGTGGATTTTTTGCTGACAAAAAGCAGACTAATACAACATAAGGGGAAAATCGACAGCGACAGCGAATCATTTTTCATTCCTTCAGAACAAAAATGTCAATTCCATTGTAGACCTTCATCATTGTCAATAATCTGTTGTGTAAACTCGAAGTGTGTTTGATTAATATGTTTTGTATCCTTTTTATCTATAGTTGATTAATATTAAACAATTACAGATTCATTTATTTACTTTTGCTGAACATGTTTTTTATAATATGATGTAAGGTATCATCTTTCTTAGTAAAGTTATGATGAAGGGTTGACAAAAAATAAGACATAAATAAAACACCTATGAATCCAAGTCAAACTTTCTATAATGTGGATGTACCTTCTTGCACATGGGTTGTGTGACAATTCATTATTATTGGCTTTTTTACTACGCAGTTTTATATTCTCCGTTCCATAACTTTTCCCTTATCTGGATTATTACATATAATAATTAGGAAATTATATTTTTAGGTTCAGAAGTGGAATTTTATTAAAAAAATACTACTCTTGGGTCCGAAGTAATATTTTAATTAAAAGAA
>DWPA01001780.1:0-17466 GCA_018251375.1 Calpodes ethlius
TACAATGCAGTGAAATGTTTTTCTTCAGCACGTAAACGTTGAAATATTTATTTGTTATTCTTTTTAATTTCACCATAAATCGTATAACATAGAAAAAAAACAACGGTTAATTAATGGGTTCGAATTTTGACTGTCTCTGTATTTATTACAAACACGTACGAAGTGAAAATCAAGTCCTATCAAATTGCCTGTCTGTTCACTATTCTCTTCGTCATTATCACAGTACAACTGTCCCACTGTTGGGCTTGAATCTTCTTTACAATGTGACTGGTCACCTTCCAGCCTGCCTGGTTGGCCAATGTCGTTGTATGAAAATTCATGACATTAATAGCCCACTACAGGGTACGAATTTCTTCTTGTAAATGAGGAAACCTAGAGCTTAATTTGTTTCGTTGTTCTACAGTTTTTAAGAGGTATTTACGGGCATGTAAATATGACGAGAACTGCAATCCAATAGGAAATGTGGGAACTGCTAGGATTCATGAGGAAGTGTGGAACTGCTCAAATATTATAGGTACCAAACATATAGTGATTTGATATATTCAACTACAAATTTAGTGTTTTTTCAAAGGCTTTTTAATTCGATTGGGTTTCTATTTGGAATATTTTTCACTGTATGATAATCAAACCTTTTTTTATGAATAAATTTTCATCAGAATCAAATTATTATTCACTTATCGATTGACTATTGATATTCCTATAAAAATCTCAACAAAGAAAATTTTCTTTGTTTAGAAGAATATTATGGGTGCGAACGTAAATGTTACGATATCAATATGCTTTGTTTTAAGAACTAATGAAATGTACTTGGTGGTTGTCGAGTCATTTTGTTTAAGAAGATTGCTGATAAGCCGTGTTCCGAGGAGCAATTAGTCATACCCGAGCGTAATACCTGCGCCACTGGTCGTTATCGCGTGTTGCCTCGTGCTAGTTTGGACGATACAAAGATGATGATTGTTTAATGATTTCGAGGAACAACTTAATTGTTTTTAATTTTTTTTTACTTGCAAATATCCAGTGCCGTTTAGACGCACTAGCTATTTATCTTGTAACAACGACTCCCATAACAACGAAAGTGAAATAAGAATTAGGTGGTGCACTGAGAAATGTCATAAAATTTAAATTAAAGACAGGTATAAAAAAAGAAATTTAACATAAATTAATATGCAAAGGTATAACGAATAATGAGTGATAATTTACTCCTATTATTATATTTCAATAAAATATAACACAAACGTTAATCAAATTGGTGATTGTATTAACAAACAATGAAAACATGATGGGTGAGAGAATAATGCCTTGCGGTACGCTCGCTCCAAAATGAACTTGTATTATAATAAATTACGTGTAAATTTAATTACTTGTGAATTAAATGCTTCAGAAGTTTGTTTTAAAACGCGCATGTAAGAAATAATAACTAGAACACAAAGAGTTGTTGTACTTGAAATGAAGAGTGGTAATAGAGTGGGAAGCTGATGTCCTCGTGACGTCGTGCGGTAACAGTGGTTTGCAAACTATTATTATGGAACTAGAAGCTTAAGGCCTATCGCTAATGAACTTGCTAAGTTATTACGCGCATGTGTAGCATTGGCTGTCTTGTAAGAGATTCATAAGATATTATTTTAAATCTATATTAGACTTCAATTTATCTTTATTGTAGCTGGATCAAGAGCAATGCCTAAAGTCCAAGAAATTATGAGGTTTTTGTGATTAGGAGTCAGTATTCTAGGCCGGCCCTATACGCATTTTTTTTTTCACTTTTGTTTGTTATTCCTTGATTTGTCTATCAGTCGTAGTGTTATTATGAGTAAGTAGCATTTAAATCTGTTGTAAATCTTCAACTATTATTCCGTAATCAAATTCATTACTCTATACAGCAAAAATTAAAGGAATTCTATAAAAAAATACTATTGTCGTGGAATATTATCATAAACAGTGTTTTGTCTTGGTTTGTGTTATTTCCAGTCATCCAAAACAGATTAAGAACGGCAAAAAAAATATGATTGCTTTGAAGATGTTATTACTCCGAAGAAATTAATAACTATAGTCCTGTATCGTTGAAACTATCCAGCGATAATGATAACAGACTATGCAACTAAAAATATATTATAACCATCAAAGAACGCGCTCCTCACAAGTTGTTTATTTTATAAAAGTCGTTAGCGCTTGGACTATGAGAAGCTTTTAATGTTCCCTCAAGGAGAAACCAATTTTCATATCAGCTGGTATTTGCTTATTCAGATGAACATTTATGTCTGGAAACAAACGTTGCATGATTTATATTTCTACTAACATTTGGTCTCGCCACTAATGTTATCAAAATATTCTTCAATTTATTTTATTTTTTGGCCGGTGATTCATTTTTATAGTATTTCTGATGGCAATAGAGGGCAATGACCAGCTATTGATTATTTTTAGCCGCAAATTTATTAGTCGTTCATCGTATATCAGAAAAGTCCACATAGCGTGAGAGATAGAGTCCGACACAAACAAAAGTCCACTTCTTCAGATCTGAAGGGCATACATAGTAAAAATAAAATCGAATACCTCTCACATGCAATTAGGTTTATTAAATGTCTTTTAACGCATTAATGAGTACAGATGCTCAATGTTTTTATTGATTCCAGTTTTGTGTTCTTTGTTTATAAATACCTTCTGTTAATTATTAATCGTTATTAAAAAAGTAGGACAAAGAATGAAGCATCGAAATTACTGCCGAAGTATTATTAAGGTTCATCTACTAAAAAAGAAGTGAAATTCTACAAGCTTCTTCCTAACCATATGTAATGCACAACAAAGCCCATTGTCCTGTACTTTTATGGATTCAGCATCAGTTTTGTCTTTAAATAACTGACAATAGTATTAAACGCTTTAAATGTAAGATAATTACGGTCTGTAAGTGGTCAGAATAGTTTTGGAAAATGATTGTCCATTTTTGGTATCTTGTACTCCTAGTTGAATAATACTCTTTTAAATCTCTTTTTGACTATAACTTATTTTATATTTTAAATTAAATCTTAATAAACTCAGCTGACGTCATAGTCACAATGTCGTATTTTGTAGATATTCCGTCAAAATTCTAAATACAGCAATTTTGGATTTTTATAAGGTACAATATAACGTACTCTTCTCAGTGTTTTATATACAAAATATCTGGAATAATCAAATTTCCTCGTTACTGAACACGAAATAAGGTTGCAAATACATCTTGCATGTCCAACAATGCTATTACAAGAACCTGAAGCATTTACTTTTCTTTATCACGGCAAAAAGTATTAACATTGCATCGACAGAACAAAAAGGTAATGGGTATGGAAGAATGATTATGGAAATAAATTGTGAGACACCCTGTTATAGATGATAGTGTCGGAGACCGCGGGATGCCGGCCACTCGCTGCGTCGTATAGCAAAACGCTTTGAGCCTATTATATCACGGAAATGATAAAATTCAATCCTACATGTCCATTCGACAAAAACACGAATTGTGAGAAGCTTTTAAATTCGCATAAGGCGTAATTATCGCGTTTTACTGGTATTTGCTTATCCAGAGAAACTTAATTACACTTTCATCTACAGAATTGGAAACACACCTGTTAATTGGTGAGTTATTATTTCATGTATAAATAAACATAGATCAGGTTGGGTAGCCAGATGAATAACATTGAATCGAACCTATAGGTTTCGATTGGTTTCGAAATTATTGAGAGCTGTTTGTGAAAGTTAAATTGTTAGGCGCCTAGTTACAGATGATATTTTCTGCCGCCGGGAACCATGGGACGTCGGCATCCCGCTGCGACGTTATCGAGACCTGTGTGCTAACGTATCTCGAACTCAAGTTCCTGGTACCTAATATTGCCATGTCTTGTCTGAAATCGATCTTGAAATTCTCCTAAATTCTAAGCACTTATAGAAACTTGTTATTTTTAATTTATGCAATTGAAATGGAATGAGACTATAAATATTAGTCATCTAAATTCAATTCGGTATTCAAAGTTAGATTCAGTTTAATCGCTAGATAGATCATAGAAA
This sequence comes from Calpodes ethlius, assembly GCA_018251375.1. Taxonomy (NCBI): domain Eukaryota; kingdom Metazoa; phylum Arthropoda; class Insecta; order Lepidoptera; family Hesperiidae; genus Calpodes; species Calpodes ethlius. Next base: position 4,030 of record DWPA01001780.1, read on the forward strand.
ATGTTTCAAATTGACTACTACTATAAATAAAGATCATTGAGTAACATCAAATACAGATTATAATGGAGTATTCAACAAATTTGTATAAGCGTCAAATCGGTATAGAAAGGCAACGCTTACAAAAAGCATCAATTTTCAATTTCTTCCAGCGTTGGATTTACTGACATGTGCGATAGAACAATTTTATAGAAAGAAAACAAACTATTTTTTTTATTCAATGATTACTTCAGATTTATTGCCAATAGCTTTCTATTGGTTGTTAATGATGCAACATCTATTGGTTGTTTATGTTGCAACAAAGATGTTCCAATATCTAAAATCGTAAAAACGCCTTCCTTTTTTCTATTACAAACTGAATTGAATATATCGTAGCAAGTTACGAGTGCACCGGCTTCGATTACCGCGTCGCTCCAATAACTCAGCCCAGTACAAGCTAGTGCTGTAGGTGTCAGATGGAATTGCTAATAGTTGAAAGGTGCACTTGTCTGTTGTGAAATATTAGCGTGGGATATCGCTACCTTCGATTCGTTGCGCAACCGACGAAGCCCTTTCATGGCCTACACGTCCTGTGGGTCTAGTCTCTTAGTAGCTTCACATCGCGTACGATCTTGTTTAAGGACAACTTTCTAATTTCGTCAGCGCAGATTAGCCGATACCGATTTGAACTTAAATTTTGTTGCAATCTCATGTTTACAAAAGCGTGCAGTTTCATCGAACGGTTTAATTAATTCGTTGACTTCGAATCCAATTAACATGCGTTATCGATAATTTTGCATTGATTAAAATTTACGACTTATTTATTACATCCTGATTAATAGATATTTATTAATATTAGTATCTGAAGTTATTAGATGCATAAATATTATATTGGTTTTATTATTGGAATATTAACTGAATGAAAACATTGTAAGGAAATCTGCACACCTGAGAGTTCTCCATAAATTTCTCAAAGTTGTGTGTGTATGTTTGACTATGGGGTCCCTCAAATTGTGAGAGAGACTCGAGCCCAGCTGTGGGACAGTTATAAGTTGTGATGATGATGATGATTATAGTAATATAAACTTAGCGAACATGTAGCCAGATGTAAGAATATGTGTGCAATATGATCTCTCATGCCACCTTTAAGTAAGCGATGACGTGTTTCCAGCAAACAATGTTGCGAATAAATAATCTATACTATGATCGTTTATATGACTGACACCTGTGGGCAGGTTTCGTAAAATGTTATCACATATAACATTTCACGAACTTTATTGTATGTTATTAATGTACTGTGGTACATTTGACGTAATACTTTAATGTACGGATATTTTGTAATTATTTTTCTTTGTATTTTTGTAAGAATGTTCGTTTTTCATTTCTTAATTTCGATATTCTATCTTACTGTTCTACCGATTCGCAAACTTATTTCGGATTATGTCATTTTATTATAGGTATCTAAACCTGAACGTAAAAGTTTATAACTCCTTTGAAAATTTTCAATACATGTTTCATTTTCAATTTCATCGATGGATTCTTCCTCATGTGTAATTCCTATTTCTTTAATGTTTTTAGATATGGTCTTAAAATGTTTTTAAAAATTGTGAGCTGCATGTGACTTGGTACTTTCATATACAACACTGAATTAATTATCATCATCATCATCAGCCAGTTGTACTGTTCACTGCTGAACATATGCCTCGTGTAGATCATGCCACGTTGCCATCTACTCCACGTTACCACGTTGCCTGCTTTGACTAGTTAGAATTGATTCGCCTTTAGTCAATTCTATTACTATGATAACATTTGAGTTATAAAGATATGCCTGTTACATCTGTTACTAGTTGTGTGTAGTAGACATTAGAACTGTTATGTGATAATAACGGTCGGATGATCTTTTGCTATGTCAATTAGCATTGCAGTACTGGGATGGGCAAGTGAAGTGGCGTATCGATATTTATACAATGTATCGATACTTGTCGACATAACACCCTGAATCTTACATGGAATAAATTTAAGTATTCAAGTGAAATTCGGTAAATTAAAATATGTAAAAAGTGGTGAAAAATGTTAAATTTTAACTTTGAAAATATAATGATTTATAAAAAATTTTGAAAAAAAAATATTGATTATCGATGTAAATGTACAATATCACACATCCACTCTCTTTCTCTCTCTCGCTCTCTCTTTCACACACACACACATTTATTATTAAAACACTACAAAATCAACACAATTGTACCTCAATGAACTAAAATTCCTTATTTTAAGTTGCATTGTACTTTCTGTACATATCTCATGAGAAATAAGGATTCGTTAAACCGAATCAATATCGATATATCGATACGTTGATATGCCGATATATTGAAATATCGATACATTTACCAAGCCTATGCGGTACTAGTATTTCTATGATATCGACGATTGCAGTTCAATCCAAGGCCGCAAAGTACTCGTCTCACGATTATTAATGCCCACCGCATCTCCTACATGACAGACACACCGTCAAATGCAAATGGATGTCTCAGTGTTATTTATTGGTATTTCAGTATAAATTATTATCGTCTTGCCAGTATTTTCTATTAAGATTTTAATGAGTGAGGTACGCACTGCGCAATGGATGAAATAAATTCGAGTTATGTATTAATGTTATGGCATAAGTATGCGAGATGTTGAAATGTTATGAAGTCATCATATCCTTATATATGTATTTGGTACGTAAACGTAGATATGGTTCTTATTGTTGAGGCAGTAGAGTCGTTAATGGTAACAGCAAATGTTCTTTACTGCGATTGTCGTATTAGACTAAGGCGATTGCTAAGTAAATAAGTCTTTATCGATATCCTATGTGAATTTTAAGAAATCCGATCTTAACACGTGGCTTCTTTACTTCAATAACGTGACAAGTTTGAAAACAGATTTTTTTTTTATTTTTTAATTTGGCCATTTTGTACTAAATTTAATGTATTATCAAAATATTCTTATAGTTTGAGATAACGAATTTGTACGTACATAATTAAGTAAAATAATGTTTTGTTGGTTATAAAATGCTCTACTGTAAAATTGTCTCTTTTAAGATAATACGTTATTGAAACAAAGACATGTCTATGTTATAAAGGAAATCTGTGGCTAAAATTTTAGCTTTTTTAGCTCCAAGAGTTAAGGTTGGGCGTTGATATAGATAGACTAGACTTGAAAAAGCATGTAGTCAACCTTGGGTTATGCATTTGCATCCATCAGTAACCAACTTCAAATAGAATCTTATTAGCCTTATTTGAAGTTGATTATAGATAAATAGCTATTAGCTACTACTAGCTACCTACTAGCTACTAATAGAGATTGAGTTAGAACATTAGTCTATGAATTTTATATGCCTAAAGTGAATATTTTGATAAAAACAAATACGCATCCACATAATATTCATTACTCTGATTCTATTAAAAAATGTAATATAAGTCAATAATTAAAAAAATAAAACCACGCTTTTATAATACGAAATATGTTGTACATTTTCTATTCACCATTGAAGAGGTTCGGCGTCTAGAGCAAATCTTAATCAGGTCTTTCTTATTCTAGAAACCTATTGTCATTGAAACTAAAGCAATGTCCAAAATATTCAACTTCGTGCGGGAAGTAATTCTAATTCAGCTTGCAAGATTTGACTCAAACAAACATACTGATATATTAACAAACTAACGGACACAGAATTCATTTTACTTTATTGTTAGTATTTACTAGTGTAGTGTATTGCATATATATTACTTTGACAGATATTGTTTAATATGTTTTTTTCTATACCATTAAAATTGTATCCGATTACAATGAAGAAGAAGGATAATTTTACCTTGTATGTTATCTGCTTATCGTAATTCTACGAACGAGATATCATTAGAATCACCATCGTTAGACTTAGATCGCTCGTTAGGTGACGTCACTAATTTTGACATATAATCGTAAATTATAAAAACAATACTGATGCCGTATTCGGTGTCTAATGAATAGGCTTAATTAATATTTGAAATATTCGAATATGTTAGAGACCTATCTTAGCGATATTTTCTTATTAGGGGTTTTAGTTTTTTAAGTTATTGTCTTTAAGTTAGTTCTATATTAAATAGGTACATGTTAAAGTTCTGCACGAGTAAAAAAAAATGTTGAATAATTGTTTATTGTTCACCAGTGTTTCTCAATCTATACATCTGTAAATTACATGGTATTGTCTAAAATTCAGCGCATTCGGCTCTATTTAGCGATTTATAGTATGGGCTATTCATCTACTGCTCATTGTAGTGAAGAAGAATAATGGTTCTATAAATCAGGTAGATTTCCCCTCTGCTGAATAGGAGGGCTGGGGAAGTGGATGGGCATTGACACCTTCATTCGGTATTTAGCCATTACGAATGAGCCGAGGGTACAATTGTACGTTTTATTACATTCGCTTATTCTGTCGTTGAAAGCCTGATAAATTTATGTATAATTAAATTTAGAATATACTTTTAATTTGATTTAAAAGAGATCCAATGAGTTAGTTTTGTTTCGCTTGAGATGTTTTTCCCGTAGCTTAGAAATAGTCATGAATGCCAAAAAGTCATTTGTTACTTTTTATCGGACGTTTAACAAGTTTTAGCTCATTTATCTAAACATTCTTTGTGACTTGGAACTATTTTGAAGTAAATTTTAATCAAAATTAATAAACGTATTTTTTTAAATTGTTGCGTTGTAAAATTAATCTCGTATTTTGTATGACGTAGTGTTAGAATTTGACGATGAAGCTTCCAGACTTGAGGGTTCCTCTGCACGTTATGAAAAAAGTTTCAATTACTCTCGACTCGTATATTAGATGTATTACGAGTGTGTACATAGAACTGCCGCAGTGGAGTTGTGGCTTTGAAAGTAAGCGTGAACTTTATCACTAGAATATAAAGTTATTCCTTTTTCAAGACGTTGTCTGGAGGTCTGCGACGGTTAGTATTCTTTATTACGAATACAGTAAATGTCATTATTGTATATCAGAACATTTAAGAGACTATGATATTTTGGAGTTTATTTTATTTTAAGTTGATTCTCATACCGACATGTTATTTTGAAGAATCTTTCTTTGTAACAGCTCTTATGTTAAAAGAAACTAAATGCTTTTATATTGCATTTTTGTAACTGTGCTATTCACCATTGAGGAGTTTCCTCATGTGAGGGGTCAGGTCATTGTCCAAGTGCAGATCGGCAGATCACACAACTTTGAGAATATTAGACCCACCAAGTACGTATTGATTGGAAGTAGGATGCGTTTTAATTATCCTAACTAGTGACTCGCCTCTGCGATCGAAATTGAACCTTATTGTATACTTATGCTCCTTATTTATCGATGAATTACTATTTAGGATTTTGACACATTTCTTAAAAAAATACAAAGATTTAAAAAATATATATATTTAACTAAATATATACTATTTTGCTTTTTATTCTATTTTTAATAATTTCATGCAACGTTTATAGTCCACAAAGGTAAGCCGCACCCTTCATTTGAGAATATACCGCAAAGTGAATAATTAAAGCTCTGCCGCCCCATGCGGAATTGGATCACTCGAGTTGAAGAGATCTAATGTGTAATAGGTGTCTGAGTACTTGAGTACTTAATTGTGATACATGGGATGTTGATTGGCTTAAATTACCTGCGCATAGCAAATTTCAAGAGCCCCCAGGGTAACCCAACTCAGGTCGGTCGTAAGAGGAGTTATGTTTATAGGGAACCTAGCTCTGTTCAAGCCCTTTCAATGAAATCTATAACCAATAGTATTCGAAGTTATGGTCTGATATAGAAGTATTTTAATGTGTCTAATATTATACTGATAGAGGAAAGCTTCACATTCCGGATTCAAAACTATGTTATGTTTAAAGTGGGACCAAATTGCACATAGAGTGTAAAATTTTAGTTAAATTGGTTTAAATAGTTCTTAGTTAATCGTGAATCAACGTCGTAACATGAGACTTAAATGTTAATATTATATATGGTTTAATATTATATATGTGAATAAGTGTTTGTTTGTTTGTTTGTCCTTTTTCGTACCAACGTATTGACGTTAATGATTTTTGTGTGGAGGGAGTCGGGAGGCTGTAGTGATATAGATAGAGTGAGTACATTTACTATATTGCGTAATTTTAATAGCACCCGTGTGACGCCAAGGCTTCACAAGCTTGGATTCACAAGCTCTTATTAAAGTAGGTATCACTTCCAAGTATAACAGATGCAATTACCTATTGAACTCCCCTGGCATCTCTAGCACAGCCGCATATTTTACAAATAGTTGCGTCAACTAGTGACAGGATGTTGCAATTTCATAACGCCGAGCAATTTAACACTCACACACACAAACAACGAGTTATTACGCACAATAAATAATGTGGAAAGTTATTACGTAACTAATTCCGTGCACTATGGGCCCCGTGTAATATCTCCATATTTGTTCGTAGCGATACATAATGTTAAGGTGCTGTTACATTCGTTTTTTTATGTCATCGTGTGAAGTACGTTTTATTTATTGTACAGGTGTATGAGTACACTCTCTAGAAATATATGTGACGCTTCATAGAATTTAATGGCGAGTTCTTGGTAATAATTATTGTAACCCTATGATTAGGATGGATCCGATTGGTCCGAATAAACGTCTCGTAAAATACTATAGCATTTAGTATTTTTTTTTTATTTTTTACAAAAACGTGTCTTATGTATATTGCAAGAATAGTTATGTAATCGTATGTACTATACTTACAAAATATTTTGAAAAATGTAAATAGTTTCTTCGGAAAATTCGAAGCAACAAAACTTTTTCCTCGTGTGTATTTTATTTACATATCGTGGGTGTTCTGGATGTATCCATTCCGGGTAGTGTGTAAGTAGCATAACGCTCATTGCAAGGTGTCGTTTACACCGGACGCAGTCGTGTGCAAATTGCAAATTAACTATCACACCGGCTTCGGCCGAGAAACCTAATGAGTGCTTTGAGATATTACTCCTTTTAATTAGCCGGGCCCTTAAGCTATCAATTGCTTCTATCTACCGGCATTAAATCTTGTCCTTCTTAAACTGAGCTATAATAAGGAAGTGCCTCAAAATGTTGTGTTATTTTATATTTATTATAAATAAGAATAAGTATGTATATTAATATAAAAGTATACAGTAAAATTGACCGATCGTTGATTGCACTTATTAAGCTATTTATTATGCATTTATTGAGTTATTAGTGTCTGTACGAAAGTGTGGCAATGGTGCGACAAAATGTCGCACAATAACATTAGCGGGTGTAAATTTGTGTGAAAATGCATCGTTCACACGTGCGACATTTTGTACTCCAAATGCGCGACGTCGCAACAACATATGTCAGTGTGCCATTTTCACTGATGTGAGCTTGGGATGACATTTAGGGTTAATATTCTTTAAATCGGTTCGTAGATAAAAAGATGTATTGATTTAAAAATGCCTGTATATTTTTTTCAACTTTGAATACTAGGCCATGGTTTACCCGAAGCGAAGAGAGGACGGTTTTTACTAGACTAATATGAGCCAAGTTTGATTTACACAGTATGTATCCATATTCAATTCAATGCTAGGCATAGGTTTGTCTACTTGAAATCCAGTGATTGATTACTGCATTACAACAACACTTAGTTATTGTATTTTTTAGACTAAATAAAGGTGAACCGTAGAATGAAAGTTTGAGAGACGGTGCGGGATATTCGAACATGCCGTAATTGTTTTAATACGGAAGCACGTAACGTCGATACTTGAAAGTGTTTAAAGCTTATTAGATAATTATGTCATGATATAATTGAAATATGATAATTTTCATTTCCATTAAAGATGTGAGATAAATGTTCGAGTTATACAAAATTATTTACTAGATTTGCCCAATAATGATTAGTAGTCAGTAATTACTAGTAACGTTTTAATAGCATTGCTTATCGTTAGTTTAAAAATATATTAACTAAATTCAGTAAATCATAAAGTTATACTAGTCTACTTTGCATCAATACGCGATTAAAATGTATAATACATACATATAGGTATATAATCAAACCATGCATGTATAATAATAATTAATTTATAAAAAAATGTAAACAATTTAAGTAAATAAGTATGTAATATTACGTAAAAAACGAACTCAAAAGAATTTTACATACCTACACGTATGTATGAAAAAATCCGTTAGTGATATTCTATTTTTAGGTAACAAATTAACATTTATGACAAAGGAATTTCTATTGATAAATATTTAGTATTTAGTAAGTCAGAACCCGCACAATATTCTGTTATTTCTTATCTAGCTTGATATGAGTACAGTTTTAGACGTTGAATGCGGGCATTTTACGCGGTGAATGGTACTTTTTAATGTACGGTAGTAAATACGTAAATAGATACATACTATTTTAAAGTACTACATATATATTATCCTCTTTTATGCATTATGTGTTTAATTTGTTTTTCTCTTGTTTCAGGTTAGTATATGATTACTTTTCATCTTGTTGAGTATTCGGTAAGAGTTTTTATAAATCTATTAACTTTCGGGTTTGAATCTCTATACTTATTGTGCGTATTTACCTCACGACTGAGTGACAGGCATTTTTGTTTTTAAGCATAAGTGCATCCGTGTGAATAGATAACATAAGAAGTGTTATATCTATTTTAGATAGATGTTGTCGAAGGATTAATTCAGCATAGAATCAATATTTTATTTATTTGATTAGATATACCATTGATTTATCACTATGAATTAATTATTCAATTGTTACGATAGATCCATACACTTTGATCAGTCTTTTAAGACGTTTAAAATTTTTCAAGTATTTTCTGCAAACATGTTTGAAAAACTGTATATTTTTTAAGTAAATCATTTCAGATATTTAAAAATGTAATATTTTTTTTCACCAATAACAAAAATATTTCATTCTATACTACTAACACGAATATTTACAATCTGTATAGATGATCGTCTATATAAAAAAGCTGGTTTTGTTTACGATACGGGTCATAGACTTCAAATAAAGTACCTACGTCACGTATTAGCATACGCGTACGGCGTCGTGAGCGCCGACATGTAAATTCATCGTACGTGCCACGCATCGGTGGGCGGGGTGTATGGGACACCATAGAGCCCGGACACGTGTAGTACAACGATACAAAATATTCGATGCTATGATGCGTTACAGTCGACCAGAGTAACTATGAATTACAGTGTAACTTTGGCATCATTGAGTTCATAAAGGCATATCCATACTAATATGGTAAATGTGAAAGTGTGTTTGTTCTTTTGTCCTCTAACTGCAACGAAATGTCGTCATGGTATGATTTTTGGTTTGGAGATAGTAGGGAGGATGAGGAATACCACAGGATATTTTTTACAGTAAAAAATCTCACTTCTGTCTCAATGTGTTTAACAACAACAACGCGCTGGCTAGAAAACACTGATAGATAGGAATCGATGACCTTTTTATTGATGTTCTTTTTTCGTAACGGTGACCTTGAGTGACTGGTTTAGAGTATAATTTTTACTAGAATACTGGATCTTATTTGACGAGGATTTTGATCTAAAGTAAAACAAGACGTGCATATTTAATTAGTAGAGTTTGATGAGGTTGGTTAAAATAAAAATACAACAAAAATGCATATTGAGGTTCAAAGTTCAGTTACACTGAACGAAGTTATTTAACTGTATCGATAAGGGCTAATTAATTTTAGACTTTTCTCGTGGATAATAGATCTCTATCATATATATAAACAATAATATAATCTTGAAACATAATTACTTCAATGCTATTCACAATGAACTTGTGTTGTTTGGAATTTATCATTATTTTAAGGGTTTTACTGTACTCATCGTAAAAAAAAAGCCAAGTGTACATGACACTTAGAAATGCTTGCAATAATTTTTAAATATTTTATCATTTTATTTATTTGAAAATTTAAACTAATATTTTTACAAATTTATTTTAAGTTTTTTTAATAGAAAGTATATATGGTTACCCTAACTGAATCGTAACTGGTTCAAAAATGGCCCAGTGAATGGATACCGATTTCATTGATTGGTTTCGATGATACGGAAGCGCGGCGAGCTTTTTAACGTAGGTCGAGTTGTATTGCGTAGGCCTAGCTTTCAATTTATAAGATTTTTTATTTACCTATTATTGATTGCTCGAGTCACCTTTCACTATGAGTAGGTTTTTATTACAATTTTTTACTATCAAAAAACATGATCGGTTACTGTAGGAAGGTTGTAGTTAATCACGCTGGTTTTAAAATAACCTCTTGTATATAGACACTGTTGGGATTAAATTGGGTAGTACAGGTTCCAGTGAGATGTAAAAGGAAGGACCTGGTCCCAAGACTTCATCAGTTGTTCAGCAGGAAATGATGTATAGATCATAGCAGGTAAGTTTCTAGGGAAATAAGTGACACCTGAAAATTATACGATAATTAAATTTTAGCAAGCAATTTTGAAATGGTTAAGACTGGTACAATATTTAAAGCCTTGTCTGATGATCACTTAACTCATGCGAAAATATTGATCATAACAATATTTTTTTAATAATTACTCAAGAGTCATTCAAAAGGAATAAAATTTTAATTCCTCTGCAAAAACACACGGCTATTGGTTGATTAAATTAGCGTTCAACACAAGGGGAAGATTATAATCGCACCCGTCTGTTGGTGCGATGTAGCAGGTCTGTTCACACGGTGACGGGTGCGGGTGTTTTGATACAAAAAGTACAAAATAGGTGAATGTACACGGGGTGAATATACACGGGTTCTTTGTGCATGCATTCGATGTACCGCGTTCTGCTGTGTTCGTCCGTTTTTTTTTTTTTAATTTTCCCCTGTTGTTTTCCGTCGTCGCTTCTTTTATTTTAATATTTAACAGCGTGTTTACAGTTACACCGTTTTTACGTTTCCAGATTAATAGTGACATGTCCTTTCTTGTAACACTTTCTATTTGAACTGTACCGACTCTTGCACTGAACGTAGTGATATTATTTCTCAACGTACGTATAATGTTTTCATCATCATATTATATCATCATACATGTAACCAAAAGAAAATGTTAGAGATCAAACGTTATCAGTATAACATCCATAGTAGTTATATCATTGAGATTAGTGGCTACGAAGGTACAGTGAATTACCTTCACGTTTAATCGCATTTCACGTAAATCATCCCCTGAGCGCTGCGGTAACGAGGTTTACAGCGGTTACGCCGTACATAGCGAAGCCGCGAACACATCCGGCGATGCACTTCCGGTCCGCTGGTGCGCGGGAAATTGACTCGTATCTCGTAATGTCCGTGACGGCCAATGTTTATCGAACAGTGCATTTTAGACATTCGAATGTTGATGTGACTATTTATGTCTTTGGAAGGTGTGAATGTATGTGATGTATAGGTATTTTTGTGAATTGTTTTCTTCAAATGAAGTATATTTTTTTATGAGAATGGATTAATTTGTATGTAAATGTATTTAAATAAAAGTCTATAGGTACAAACCAGATAGATAATCTGATTGGTATGAAGGTATTTTCAAGGTCACATAATTTTTTTTTTTGTTACCTTCACTTAAAATTTCCATTAGAATTAAAAGTCGAAAATTTAAACGTTGCTTTAGTTCCGGTGATGAATTTTTATGATGAGCAATAAATATGACCTGACAATATGCTCAGGGTTGACATTCGACGAGGGAATTCCTCAATGGTGAAGAGCAAGTTTCTACATTTTTTTTTAGTAATGAGTCATGTATAAACTATAAATAAATTTTCGAGACCAATCAAGATGTTGACTTGTATAATATATTTTCATAATCCATAGTAAATACTGTTTTCATTTAGTATTTACTCATCGTTTAAAGATTTTTGATTATCATACCCTTAACAAAAACTATGTTCGATTTTTGACCGGGACAGACATTTATGTGACTGATAAATGTTTGTTCTCTTGTCATAGGTATTGCTAATGTCTAATTTGAGTTGTCCACATCACTCATGACATAGGGAATCCTCATGCAAAGGAAATGAGTTTGAAAACATTTTATCTGATCAATAGAACAGGTAGATTAATTCTTATAAAATATTTTTGAGTCACACTTGTATAATTTTCTGAGTACAGTCGATACCGTGAATCAGATTTTTATACAGCGCCATGTAGTTAATGATAAAATAGGTCGCGTAGCGGTTTAAAATTCGATCTCTTCGCACTCACTGCGATTTATGGATAGTTATTAGTCTCCAAGTATTTGCTGGCTTCAGTAAGGGTCGTCGACGACGTGAGGCTTGCGGCTTACCGTACGTGTGAGCACTCAGCGCTGGCAGGAGTACCCTTGATTAAGACAGACGTAGCTACGTTGAAAATGAGGAAAATCCCAGATTAAAAAACGCTTCGCCTACCTCGGATGTAATCTCATGTACCTTAAATATAATTTTGTGTGATGTGAGTATTACGTTCAGAGGCGTTTATCTATTTAGATGTGTTTTACGTAAAAGTTTGCTTATTTTTAATGTGTTAACTTCAACAATTTTTCCATATTTGGCAATATTGTCATCTCACCTAGATAGCCTCTTTAATGGCTTTTTGAAAATATCCAAACATTACATACATCCTATGCTATTCTGAGCATAATAGTTCTAAAGCGTGGGATAAGAAATTTTAAGCTTTTAACGACGTTTTAAGATTAATGGGTTGTAAGTTTCATGAAAAAAATTTGATGACATAGTTTACATACTGTATTACATGATAAAAAATGCGTCTATAATAATAATTGAATGTATAATTACGATAATTTTAAGTTATCAGTAATGCGCCTGACACGATTCAATTGCAATGTGCTCTTATGTTGTTTACGTTGCAAAAGTATTCAGGCGTATGTTTCAGAAATGATTCTGTTTTAGTATAGTGTTTTTTTAGAGATGTGGTTAAATTTCTATAGTGTTTAATATACTTAACGAGATGTAGCTGCTACGTCATTGGAATAGAATATTAAGAGGGCGGAATCTTAATGTGGTATCGATTTTCCGTTACTATTCTCTTACCAACGCCAAAAGCGCTTAAAGATACAGTAGTCACGTGTAAAATATTTCAAGTTATTTGTGTTATTTAAATTAAAATGTAACGAATTTTAAGTAATGTGCTTTCACTGAAGTCAAACGAATTACTTCTGACTAACATCTTCCCGTGTTTTAGTCCTGTATCTATTTTGAATTAGTTTGCAGAGGAATGAAATGTTCGATTTTAAAGCTGTTAGGTTATAATATAATACGTTATAACTCATATCCACTGGAATAAGACCATTTTTCGGGTTATGAACTATCTGTTGGTTAAATCAAAGGGACAAAAGGTAACAAATCAAAGGGAGAGTGAATAGGCTCTTTATAAGTTAGTGCGCACAACATCATAGACTACATCGCCACTTACCATCAGGTGGGATA
>DWPA01001781.1:0-17463 GCA_018251375.1 Calpodes ethlius
ATACCCCTTGGTAATAAAATCATTATGATATACTATTATAATAATTATTATAATAATAGAAGAGATAGAATCATAGAAGTAGAGATTATATTATAATTATTTTAATATTCACATTTATAGCAAGACCCTTTGCTACAGAGAGCTAATAAAGTAGTTTGCGCTTTTTATGGGTAAAACGTTAACTTGTCTGCAAGTGAACCGCATTCTATGCATTTATGTAACATGCAGGTCTTTACCAGAGCATTACGACCGAAATTTACAAACTTAGCTGATACAGAGTAACAGCGAACAAATTTGCTGACGAGTCTCCTGATGGTAACATCAAAGGCCAAGAAATAACTGAGTTTTGCATAGGTATACCGAGGGAGGAAAGTAGAGTAGCCTCCCAGTCCTAGACTTTGATGGCCTTATCTAATGACGTATGATCGTACTTTTGTCAATAAACGTTCTTATTTATTATGCGTTCACTCCCTGATCTGAAAAGTCTCATTTTCCACTTGCCTAGGCCAAACATATAATTTGCCCTGACCTGGATAGGAAGCTAGGCACGGCCATGAAACTCTTTAGTATTACTAATTCAGTTCTAGAGCACTTCGTGCTCTACCGACTGCTATACTAGACAATGCTCCGACGATCTTATTTAGATTCCTCGCATTTTAGGGTCACCTTTTCGTCAACATACCATTCGTTATACATTCGTTTACATCTATTGGATATGGAACAAATCAAATGTCACGAAATAAAAGTTGTATAGAATGGGTTAATTTTAATGAAACCATTAAAACTAATATATTGAGGCGCATTTCGGCTTTGTCATTGAAACCAACTTTAATGCTGATATGGTAGGAATAGAAGGAGGGTAGATTGAAATGTAAAAGAGGAAAGTACCAATTAAGCTCTATTCCTTTATTTATCTACACGTTTATTGGTTAGTTTGGAATTGGGTATGAATGCTACTACTTAAACTAATGAGTTAAGTTGATAAGCTTATGTTTACTCTATGAGAAACAACGATATCGACTGTACTCTGTACAAATAAAGTTTGAAGTGACAAGTCTCTTGAGTCTATGGACTATGGATTTGACTTTTAAGTTTTACAAACGTTAACGTAAAAAAACATTTGAAACTGCAACGGTGACAATAAAAAATAAGTTTGGGTGTTTCGTTCGTTGCAAATCGTTAGTAGTTTAAATAAAAGTTTGAAGTTGATTAACAATATAATCATTAATCAAACCTTATGATATTATTGGTGCTATTAGAAAAAAATATATCAAAATGTTACCTAAGTGGAAGTTAATCCTAACGAATTGGGTAAATAAGTACATTTTACTATTAGTTTCAATTGACAGAGATAATATGAATTTATCACGCTTACCTACGCTTTTATCACTTAAATTAATACATTTATATTTTATATTCATCACTAAATAATTTTCTATTATAGTCTTTGTTACCCACACAACAGCTGCATGCATTTGAATTTTACTAAATATTTTATACAATACAAACCTATTTCATATGTATACTTGTTGCAGATCAATTGTTACTTTAATAGTACAAATACAAAAGATCTGCCCGTAAATTTGGAATCTCTTATTGACATTATATCGCACTTGCGAGAAAATTTAAATTTGGATGAAACAAAATCGTCACTACTAGACGCCCACACAGTCCAAGAGTTTCTAGCGGAGAAGTACCCAGATTTTAGATTTAAAAATGGTACGAATGAACCTGACGGCGAGGAAGACGTATATTTAGGAGCATCTTTGCTTTTGTTCTTTGTCTGTGTGAATTCGAAAAATGTGGACATTAAAAGTGCTATGTGCAGTAAACTGAGCTCCGAGGATCAGGAAGTTATACTGAAGTTTAGCAAACACCTCATGGAGTGTTCTACGATAAATATTGTAGATATACAGACAGCTATTACTGGTAAGTTATAAACTTTACTTACACTATGAATGAGATTTAATAAAAAAAAAATTATAAGAAAATGCTTAAAGTAGGAAATTTATTTGTTCTAAATTAACTAATATACTTTAAATTCTATTTCTATTTTTGACTTTGTCTAAAAATCAGGCTAAAAGCCTTCATTAAAGCTTGATTTTTTTAAATATTAGATTAACACGACATATATCTATAAACTCTACACAGTACTAAGCATATTAATAAAAAAAAAATATTAATCCACTTATAGAGGCTTGTGGACAGGAGATAGCAGCAGCGGGATCATTGAATTTAAGATCAGTAGCTGAGACTCCTCCAGCCCTGCGTTCCTTTCATAGTGAAGTCCGTCGCTTGCAAGCAGCTCTAGATGCAGAGAGATTTGACCGAACCTATTTACAGGATGAACTCACAAGGACCAATATGAAAGTGGAAAAACTTTGTAAGTGGAAAGAGTACATTTTTATCATTCCCTTATATTTCCTTTATTTTTTAAACACAACATACAGATACTACTTTAAGGCCAAGAAAAGATCCAGTCTTATTCTTTGGGATTGCACAAATTACTTTTAGGTAGTTATATCGCTTTACTGAACCAGGAATCTTGAATCAAAGAGTGACTGTCCATTCAATGCTACCATTGATATCGACACCTATGTCTCAGTGTTCAAATGTAATAGTGCCAGGTCTGGCTACAATGATTTAAACTCAGTCACAATTGCATTAATATAATTAATAACAATGGTATTATAAGAATGTGCTGGTTGTAAGGTGTTAAGTTGAAACTACATGGGTTGATATTAACAATCTGTCTTGCTATATTATTTTACAAACAAGATCAAAAAGCATTTTTGAAATAACTTTATTTTTTCAGTAAAAGACAAGGAACAGTATAAGTTAGAAATAGTAAATCTTAAATCACAAATCTCACTGTGCTGTGGCCAGGAAAGAGAGTCTCAGGGGGAGGATGTAGAATGTAGTAATATTAGTAAACTAATAAAACAGTTGGAGCAAATGGAAGAAAGACTCGTGCATGCTCAAGAACAGTTGGAGGATGTTCAGGAGGAAAGAGAAACTTATAAAGGAAAGGTGAGCAAGATAATGTCAGATTTTAGACCAGATTTTTTTATTTCAAGAATTATCTATTATTCTAGTTCTCATAGCAATTGAGAATAACGATAACTATTTAATCAACAATTTAATTTTATAAAAATAATTCAATCAATTGGCTTTTATTACAAATTTTATTAAATGTTTATCTTTATAGTGTATTCTTTGTAAATGTGTTAAATTTGAACCACTATTGATTTTATCTTTGTCTGTTTCAGCTGAGTCAACTGAAATTAGAGCATGAAAAATTGTTAGCTCTTTCCCATCAAGAGTCGACTAGAGCCAGTGTTCTGGCCGAGGAGTTGGAAGTGGAGCGCAGACACACGCAGTCTTTGCGGGAGCTTGTGACTGAGCTACGGCAGCACAACCACCTCAACAAAATGGATTCCAGTCTACTGGAGTGTGACGACCCAGATGCAAGCATTCATTCTCTGCCACATAACTCATGTAAGATTGATTGTCATTTTTTTTTATTTAAACGAAAAAGCATACAGTTGTGTTGTATATGAACTGTCAGACAAGGATTTGTTTCCATTATAAGTAGTAAATTATTTAGCAACCCTGGTCTAAAAGTATGTAGCTGAATTTCTTAGGAGTTCCGTGAATATAACATCTGTTACTTATGCATAATGGAAACAAGAAAACAAATGAGAGATAAAATTACTAATAAACTGTTATGTTCTAAGTTATATATGTAAATTAACATCTCTTTTATGTAAATAACTTGCTAAGATGCTGGTGAGCTATCTGATAGTAAGTGGCAATTGTTGCCCATGGACATCAAAAACAACACTGTAGACGTCATCATTGAGTCATCAGCTAAGAAAGAAGGGAAGAAAGGGAGAGATAGCTCATAAGCCAGGACAGTACAAATTGTTTGATGTACGACTCAAGCAAAAGGATTGTAGATGTCCTGATAGGCTTTGTGAAAAGATATTTTATTTCCTGTACCTGAAAGAATATTGATGATTTTATATCAGTATTGAAGTGACATTTGTTTTGTAAAGTATGTATATTTTAGCTACCTGCAGCGAGGTGTGTGCTAATGTGATAGAGGTGCAGTTAGGAGAGGAGAGAGCGAAAATTGTGGCACTTAAACAGCAGATACAAATGTTGCAGGTAAAACAACAGAAATACTCACATACTCATATCCACATTATTATGTAAAACTATGGCTTTTATTTTAAATATTACATAAAAGATTGTGTTTGTTGGTAGTAGTTATATGAGTAGTATTACATTAGGAACCTGAACTATAAACTAAAATTTGCATGTTTTTACATCAAAGTTTTCAACTAGTCATTTAAGTGATATATTGATATAACATTTACTTGGTTTTTATTTTAATAACCTTGTGTTATAGGATCAACTTTCAGAGGTGACAAAAAAAGCTGAAGAACAGAAGGATTTATTGACGCAAGTTATTACCAAAAAGGAAACTACAATAATGACTTTAAAACATAGAGTCAATGTAGAAGAAGAAGAGAAAAGAACTGAAAAAAAACATTTTGATGATGAGGTTGCCAGGCTCAACAATGAACTTGTTGAACTAGAGGAGAGGCTGAGAGGAACTCAAGAAAACTCACGACATATTATTGAAAATAAGATGAAAGAAATACAAAACTTACAGGAAGAGAAATTATCTTTATTGCAAAGTCTATCAGATGAAACAAGCAAGTTGGAGAGCATAATACAACATTTAAAAGATGATATTGATGCTGAAAAATGTTCTAAACTCAAGCAAAGAGATGAATATGACAGTATAATAGTGAAGCTAAATGAAAAAATATTAAACAGAAATAATGAGTTGGTTGAACTACAAAACAAAATATTGGAGATGGGTGAAATCATTGAAACATTACAATCAGAGCTGAAGCAGGAAAAAGAGTTAAGGGAAGAACTTTTAAATAAACATAATACTGAACTAACTCACTTTAATTCTATTAGAGAACACTTAGAGAATGAATGTCAAGTTAAAGATGTGAAATGTAATGCTATAAGTGAGATCATGAGGCAGTTGGAGCAAAAGCTTCAGAAGGCTGAGGAGCAAATAGTGAGCATTCAGGAGGAAAGAGAAAGTTTTAAAACAAAGGTGAGTCATTAGTCTTTCTTTCTTGCAGATGCTTAGAGTTTACTTCACCACTGTGCGTCAGTGTGGATTGGAGGAGCAGTTAGTACCCAATCCAGATGTCGGAAGTTTTAAACCAACATAGTGATGGTACCTGATTAAACAACAAGATATCAGCATGACAATTTGTTCGATCTGATCGTAGTTTGAAATTCGATTATAAAATGAAATTAGACTTCCTTGGCCTTTTCATATATTATCTTGTTGTTGCAGTATTATAGAGATATTGTCTTCTTACATGGGGTGAAGTGAACAGCTTGTAGTACCAGACAAAAGTGAATATTTTAATATAATGACACTTAATGAAATAATCAAGAAAATTCAAATTACTTAATTAGAATTATAATATATAGCATTTAGTCACAATTTGTGCTTACTTATTATTTAATCTGAAAAAAAATATGTTTACAATTAGTACCTAATGACAATCAAGGAAAAATATAAAAATTGCATTAAATGTGACTTCTTAAAGAGAACTAATTATGTAATAAGTAATTGTAATATAGTTCTAATTTTAATCACTTAATTTAAATCTTCTTTATATGGCTTAAAGTGTAAATGGGTGGGTTTTTTTTTTTAGTATTAACCACTATATGATTCATTGAATAAAAAGTTATTTTTATCTGTCATGTATCTCCTGTATAGTATGTATGTTATATTCACTATTTATTTAATTAACTTTTATAATTTGTATAGCTGATGCAAGTTAAATCACAGCATGAGGAATTGGTGGCACTCTCACATCAAGAGTCTGCTAAAGCTAGTTCCCTGGCTGAGGAGTTGGAGGTGAAGGGGATGAACATTGTGGCACTCACACAGCAAATACAAATGTTTCAGGTAAAACTTCACAGAAATGGTTTCATTTTTATGCATTTTACAGGTTGAACAACATTGCAATAATATTTTATATGATTATGCATATTACTAAACATTCTAGTAAATTTTACATTGACATATTTATTTAATTTTTCAATGATTCATTGTAAAAAAAATTCAAAATTGTATTTTAGGATCAAATTTATGAAAGTAGAAACAAAACCGAAGAGAAAATAGAAGAACTAAGAATTGAAGGGGAAAATTTGAAGCAAGATCTTTTTGAGAAGGAAAGTACAATTGTAAACTTAAAACAAAAATTGAGTGAAGAAATTGAGGAAAAAGAATCCATTAAAAGACATTCCCATGATGAAGTAGCCAAGCTTAATAATGAACTTGTAGAACTGGAGGAGAGGCTGAGAGGAACTCAAGAAAACTCACGACATATTATTGAAAATAAGATGAAAGAAATCCAAAACTTACAGGAAGAGAAATTATCTTTATTGCAAAGTCTATCAGATGAAACAAGCAAGTCAGAGAACATAATCAAAAAATTGAAAGATGAGATTGATTCTGAAAAAAGTATTAAAATTGGACAAAGAGATGAGTATGACTGTTTAATAACGAAAATCAATGAAAAATTATTGAATAGGAATAATGAGTTGGTTGAACTTCAAAATAAAATACTAGCAAAGGATGAAATCTTGGAATCATTGCAATTAGAGTTGAGGAGAGAAAAGGAGTTGAGGGAAGAGCTTTTAAATAGACAAAATGAAGAGTTAACACATTTGAATTCGGTTAGAGAACAATTAGAAAAGGAATGTGAGAAGAAAGATTTGGAATGTAACAATATGCGTGAGTTGTTGATACAATCGGAGCAAAAGATTCAAAGTGCTCAGAAACAGTTAGCAGATGTTGAAGCAGAAAGACAAACATATAAAACATTGGTAAGTTTAAATAATGAAGATAAATATTTAGTAAATCTACACTTGCAAAATTACATAAAATGTAATTGACTGTAAAATGTTTTTCTACTCGTTTCATTGGCTTTGACTGAAGATAAATCATCGTATTTGGCAATAGTTTGTAATAGTAAGCACTTGATTGATCACAATGTAGTGTGACACAATAAATAATTTGATCCAATAGGTTTCAATTTTCTTGAAAACTAAGTTGAGAGTTGTGTAACCTGTCATATATATTTTTTATGTATGAACATTTTTAATCAACAATAAATGTTTTAATTTTGTTTAGCTAAGCAAAGAGAAGTCAGAGCATGAGGAATTGATGGCGCTCTCCCGTCAAGAGTCAGCTAGAACCAGTAGCTTGGCTGAGGAGCTGGAAAGAGAGAGGATGAACATTTTGGCACTCAAACAACAAATACAAATGTTGCAGGTAAAACTTTACACAACAATTATATTCTTATACACCTTCACATGTCCAATGCGAGTGTTAACGAGTTGTTTACAATAGATAAATGTTTAATAACAATAATTGTGGTCAATTACCCTTACAGTAACTTCATAATAAAAAAAACCCCTATGGTAAAAAAGCCGTTCATTAATTCAAATAGCGTTCATAAATAGCTTTTGAATAAATTCAGTGTTATGAATTTAAAAACTTATATTTTAGGATCAAATTTCTGAGAGTACAAGAAAAACTGAACAAGAAAAAGAAGAAACTAGAGCAGAAGAGAATAAACTTCAAGTAATTATTTACGAAAAAGAAAATACAATAGTGACCTTGAAACATAGAGTAAATGAAGAAATAGAGGAAAATAATAATGTAAAAAAACATTACAATGATGAAGTGGCCAAGCTCAATAAGGAACTTAGAGAATTGGAGGAGAGACTGAGAGGAACTCAAGAAAACTCACGACATATTATTGAAAATAAGATGAAAGAAATACAAAACTTACAGGAAGAGAAATTATCTGTATTGCAAAGTCTATCAGATGAAACAAGCAAGTCAGAGAGCATAGTAAAACATTTAAGAGACGAGATTGATGCTGAAAAGAGTTCTAAAATCAGGCAGAGAGATGAATATGACAATATTATAATGAAACTTAATGAAAAGGTGTTGAACAGAAATAATGAGTTGGTAGAACTACAAAATAAAATATTGGAGAAGGGTGAAATCATTGAAACATTGCAGTTGGAGTTGAGGAGGGAGAAAGAGTTGAAGGAAGAGCTTTCAAATAAACATAATGAAGAGCTAACACGTTTGAATTCTGTTAGAGAGCGACTGGAAAAGCAATGTCAGGAGAAAGATATGGAATGTAAAAATAAGAGTGAGATGATGACACAGTTAGAGCAACGGCTACAGAGTGCTCGGGAACAGTTGACGGGCGTTCAAGAGGAAAGACAAACTTACGAAACAAAGGTGAGTGAAATGTGCAAGAAATATGAACATATTATACATTCATATAAAGATAATTGCCTCCTGGTTCTATAAATGTTAAGAATTATGCTGTTTCACCACTTATTAGATCAGACTTGACTTAGTATATAGTATGACATACAGTCAAATAATTTGATTGACTGACCTTCATCTCAGGAGAAAGCTTGCCTAGGGTACCATCGCCTCACCTATTTCTGCTGTGTAATGATTGCCTTATAGCTATTGTGTTCTGGTCTGGAGATACTTTAGGTTGCCGTTTACACTTATACAAGAAGCAAGGGTTGATCAAGCTAGTGGAGAAAATGTAAATGTCTTAGTATAGTAGTGAAATCAAATCACAGTGACTTTTTACATTCTACTCATGATTATGTCATGGCATTATGCACTAAAAAGAAAATGTTAGTTACTGGTTAAAATCACAATTTCTACTTAATTACAATCAATGATTGCATTAGATGTAATAACATAATTAGAGTACAATTATTAGTTAATTAGAATTAGTATTTATTCACTGTATAGTGTATTTTTATTAGTACACGAAAATTTGCTATTTCGTAACTATAACTTTTGCGTAACATCCTAATTGATCGTAGAACCTGTTAAGATTTTCGTTTTATCTATTACATTTGACTATATTGAATATAAAGTTATTCAGAATATCATACCGTGTCCAAATTTTTTATGCTTTTGTAGGACATACATTTTCGTAGGTCAAAATTTCAGTATAACATGTGCAAATTTTTACAATTCATATAGCTGAAACAAGTGCATACAGAGCGGGAGGAATTGTTAGTCCGCTCCCATCAAGAGTCTGCTAGAGCCAGTGTTCTGGCCGAGGAGTTGGAAGTGGAGCGCAGACACACACAGTCTTTGCGGGAGCTCGTGACTGAGCTACGGCAGCACAACCACCTCAACAAAATGGATTCCAGTCTACTGGAGTGTGACGACCCGGATGCGAGCATTCATTCTCTGCCACATAACTCATGTAAGAAAAATTGCTTGACATTGCATATTGCATTTGTTTTTAATATCTAACATTTCCTGTTTGCCTGTGTACACAGTAACGTCCGTAGACTTTGCCTAAATGAAATATGTGACCATATATGTAACGACTTTGGGTGCGGTACATTTTGACGCATGACTGACAAATTTACGTTATACGATCGAAGGGTCTGAACCGACTAATATCTATGTTTGCCACTAATATTCTAGTATTATGTTCTGGTGCAGCTGTGATAGTAAGCTCAGACACATTGGATGATCAGATAAAATATAGTTTTCGAACTATAGGATCATACTTCATATTATATGCTGACAATTTAATTACATACCACTGATGAAAACAAACCTTAAACTTTAACATTTTTTTTCTGAAAATTATCATTTTTTATCTGTGTTTTCTTTTTACATTACCTACCTTGGTTTAGTGTGATAGTTATATTATAGTAGGAACAGTAGAATTATTGATAAATAATTGTTTTATTATAATTACTTAGAAATGTTCTATAGTCATTGTGTGTGTCAATTATTTTTGGAAACTTCTTAATTTTTTATTTCTCCATAGCTACCTGCCGTGAGGCGAGTCCTAATGCCATAGAGGTGGAGTTAGAAGAAGAGAAGGTGAAGGTTGTATCACTTAAACAACAGATACAAATATTGCAGGTAAAACATAACAGAAAAGTTTTATAATCACACATCAATACAACTTGTAAAAATATTGATATTTTTTAAGAGGTTCTTTTAACGAAATAAAAAATAATAGTATTCAAAATTCAACTGCCCCAATAGTAACTTGTTCATTGATCAAAAAGTATTTATTATAAATATTTGCTAGGTGTGGGTATTCATATAACAAGTATATTATCAATACTGTTATTAAATCATTAGGTAATAATATGGCTCTTATATTTATCTATCTGTGAAAGCTGAATAGTAAGCTACAAGTCTTTGGTTTGATTCATGTTCTTTATTTCTTCTTCCATCTTTTCTGTCCATGAGCAACTATTCACATAAAAATATTATTTTAAAATGTCGGAAAGGTGATTTAAGATACTAAGATTACTCTAAAATACCTTAAAAGTTTAAAGTTTGAACTGATGTTAATGTTATAAGATATTGATAATAATAAAAAAATGTTTTTGTCATATCAATGATATTTAAAAATAATATTTCAGGATCAATTATCGGATATTACAAGAAAAACCGAAGAAGAAAAAGAAAAACAGGCTATTGAAAAGAACCAATTGGAGGATAAAATCATGACGTTAAAACATAGAGTAAATGAGGAAATAGAAGAAAACAATTGTTTAAAAAAGAAACACGATGAAGAAGTTGCCAAGCTCAATGAAGAATTAGTTGAACTAGAGAAAAGGCTAAAAGGAACTCAAGAAAACTCGAGGAATATTATTGACAATAAGATGAAAGAAATACAAAAATTACAGGAAGAAAAATTGGCGGTACTGCAAACTCTGTCTGATGAAACAAACAGATCAGAGAACACAATCAAACATTTAAAGGAAGAGATTGACGCTGAAAAGAGTTCTAAAATCAGGCAAAGAGATGAATATGACAGTCAAATGATGAAACTGAATGAAAAAATGTTAAATAGAAATAATGAGTTGGTTGAACTGCAGAATAAAATACTGGAGAAGGGTGAAAATATTGAAACATTGCAGTTGGAGCTGAGGAGGGAGAAAGAGTTGAAGGAAGAGCTTTCAAATAAACATAACGATGAGCTAACACGTTTGAATTGTGTTAGAGAGCGACTAGAGAGAGATCTTGAACGAAAATCTGAAGATGCTGAAGATTTACAGAAACATTTACAGCAGCATATTGCGTTAATTGAGCAAATTAATGAAGATAACGGACATTTAAAAGCAAACATTTTGCAATTACAAGGAGATTGTAAAATATTAAAAGATTCAGAAGGGCATTTGATAGCTGAGTTAAAAAATAGAGATTTTAGGGAGGAACAGATATATAAGGAAACTGAGAATCTTAAAAATTTGCTGTGCGAAGAAAAACAGAAGCTAATAAATAAAATGGAGGAAACCAACACAGTAAACGCTCATCAAAATGGTTTTCAGGTGAGATTAGATATTGTTGGTAAAATAATACTGTGTAATAAAATAATTTATGTTATTTTAATTTTATTTTTTATTAACAGCCAGTAGACGAGCAGATGGATCACCAGACGATAAGCAACGCGTTGGCGACACCCTTGTTGTTGCAGACGTGCATGGGTGCGTGCATTACTTTCTAATTTTTTGTTATGAATGCAAAGATGTATCGACAGATACAGAATTATCTCTTTATAATAGTATCTTTTGACTTGTTTTCTAGATTCTGCAAACCAAGAAAAATCAAGCTACAAAAGTGCTTCTCAAGGTACCGACGTGCGTGATCAGCATCAGGTAGATACCACTCCCACAGATCACACACCGTCATCCTTCGAATGCTGTAAGACAATATCGGACTTAGAGAAAATTCTACAGGATAGAAATAGAACTATCAGGTCATTGCAAAGTGATATCACAGATTTAAAATCTTTGGTCGCCGAATCCGAGAATAAATTACTCGATGTGTCGAATGATCTCGAAGTCAGCAAAGAAAATTGCCAGCAGCTGTCCAATCAACTTAAAAAAATCGTGCATCAAAAGAACGAAGAAATAGCAGACCTCAAAAAGCAGCTGACGAAAATGAGCATGACTGAAAATAGAGCCAGTCAAATAATAAAGGTGTCCGCTAAATATCAGGCGATAATATTGAGGAGAATAGCCGAAATTAAAACCAATACCGTTCTGAAGGAGTTGACGAACTTCGGTAACACAACCAACTGCGACAACGACTTGAGGCGCGGTCTGAACGCCAAAACTATAACGATGGAGGATCTCGAGAACTTCCTAGACACCACCGACCGACATCTGAAACGGTTTTCAGAGAAGCAACTCGCGCTGCAGAAGGAGAGGGACAGGTTGGCCGAGGTGAACAAAATAAACGAATCGGAAATAATAAATATGAGAAAGTTTTTGACCGAGCTGTCTGTCAGTATAAAGACGTTCAACTCGGTCAAGGAGCTGTACGCGCAGAAGTTGAGCAGGGTGGTGTCCCTGCAGAGGACGGTGAGACGCGAAATACTCGGCCTGGATGGACAGATCACCGACGCGACGATGTGTAAGCTCGAGCGGGGGTACGCGGCGGTGATGCAGGATCTGTCGGAGTGCGCCATGAACTTGGAGCGGTGGGTGGAGCGTACGATGGGGCGAGTCGTTTCCGTGGAAAAGATAAAGCAGGCGTTCACCAGCGAGGAGAGGACTTCCGTCGCGACGGCCACCGTTCAAAACGCGAGCCTCGAGGTTCAGCTCGAGGAGCTGGAGAACTCGTTCTGCAAGCTGCTGGAAGAGATAGCGCGGGCGCAGAAGGGCGAGGTGGCGAAGGTTACACAGGCGGCTACCGTCATGGAAGTGCGCGCCGAATACGAGGACAAACTCAACAGGATGAAAGCCAAAATGGTCAGTACCCTACCCATACTGTTGTTGGTATTAGTCTATCAAGTGGTGTGGTGGTTTTATCTGCAATTGGAGTATTGAGCGGTGTAGCTTTGTGGCCATATTCTCGGACAGTCCGACTGTTGACTTGTGAAGTCTATTATTTATTGAATAAAGTATGTTTTAATGGATGCTCTTGTTTTATTTTAGTTTGATGTGTTCATTAAAACATCGGTCGTAGTGTAGTTGCCTGTTTTTTTGCTTAAAAATGGAACTGAAGTTATTACGAGCAGGTAATAATGTTTTGCATATTTTTGCATGGGCATGCATTTTGTTTTAAACCTAAACTTTTAGATGCATGCCGACGCTTGTATGTAAAGCTGTTACATATATAGACGTTTTCAGAAAGAGCTGTATCAAGAACAAATCGGCATCTTCAAGGAGAGGCAGAGGGAGGAGATAGTCTCCTTGGAACAAGAGTTGCAGCGAGCCCGGGAGAAGCTCGAGGAGTCCAGTCGGGCGTACGAGGAGCACATAAGGTCGCTGACTACGGAATTATGGAATGTTGGGGAGAAATTCCTCATGAAGAAGGATGAGGCGGAATGGCTGCGACGGAAGCAGCGCTCCGGCTCGCTAATGTCGCTGCAACACATGCACTCGGTATGTTCCCTGCAGTCGAAATACGACCGTATCTCATTTCGTAGAAAGGTTTACTTTACGTCACTGAATAATATTTAATTTCGAAATGTATTTGCAAACATTAAATTGTAACCGATATTTTATAATATTGTGATCAATAAAGGTCAAATTAATTAATTGATAAATTAATAATTGGTTATTCATGGTGGCTCACACATAAATGTATTGTTGACAGTCGGGGCTGGTACCTACGCAAGAAGAGCCGTCGCGACCGTCCGATACACATTCCTTGCGCTCGCTGCCCGTCGTAGCCAACACGAACGGCAAGGGTGGTAAGTTGATTGAATATTTTAAATAAAAAAAATACAATATATACCATATTCATATATAAATTTGGTACATCTGTTCATATTGCGTTACTTGGTATGATTTACCGATTGCAAAAGGCTCATAATATATTAATTGTGTTGAAACGATGTAGGATGGTTGGTCAGTGATGCTGTAGTGATATTTAAACAAATTCTTTATATTATTTAGAAGTTATACTTTTTAGAAATGTGTTTGGAAAATAAGTATTTAATCAGTAAATAACGGCCCCGGAAGTGAAAACTGCTGGATAAATTAACCCGCAGTCTTGCGTGTGGTTTTATTTCGTGGTATCTATTTATAAGACATTTTTTTTAATTTAACAACAGCTCTTAACTTTTTTAAATTGCGTGACTCTCAAGAGATGACTAATGAAATATCTATCAAACCAGAAGGCCGAACCCTCCACATGTCGGATGAGGAAGGCGAGGTGTTCGATAACCGGTGTCTCCGGGAGCTGGCCACGACGCCGGCCAGGACGGGCAGGCCGGCCAGCCGCCGCGCCACCCGGGACGCGCCCTCCGCCCAAGACGTGCCGCCCGCCCGCCGCCTCTCGGAGCTCCAGTGGCGCAACTCACTCTGCCCCCCGCACTTGAAGAGCTCCTACCCCGCCGAAACACAGTTTGTGTCCGCGATACATGAGGAGGACATCAAGGTAGAGAAATAATAATATTTGAAACTCATTTCAATGGGTATATTACACATTTTTAATAGCAAAATAATTGCTATTTTTTCTTGTGATAAGGATCCTAGGAACTGGATAGAGACATCGCTATAAAATACACAAATTATAAGTAATTTTTGCATTTAAAAATATATCCGCTGTTTGTTCAATCCACAGAATAATATACCTTTGAAGTGATGAAAAATATAACACTTGTATCTATAGTTAAGTTAAGTAGTTACTTGAATTGAATTATTTACTTTAGCAATATTTTTTTTTAATCTGAGCGAAGTTAGAACTGACAAACTTAGAATAAGCCGCGGATAAGTTGTTTAGTTATTACTTAAACTTAAGTGATTACTTTAATTCGAATATAGATACAAGTATACGTGTATTTACGTAACAGATGTGTAACACAGTCTTTGGCGGTTGTTTCGTATTTTTACGTATGTACAGTATAGGTACTGTGAAGTCATCAATGTTATGCTAATTATCTTTCCAGCAAACGTATTGTTTGATGTGGTTACCATGGTAACAGGGTTTTCCAGTACGTCATCGAATAGAACCACATGATTCGTACGATCTTAGGTACGCTGAATCAAGATCAATGTCGTTTGTGACTTTGTAAAGGAAGGTTTGTTAGATCGCGTTCTAAATTTGCGTTCTAAACTAAAATAAGCGAATTTCATGTTCATAATATCGAAGAAATTGTTTTGAGTTATCAACGTGTGTACTTAGCCGAGCTTATAAATAGAAATGCTTACAGAATAGTTAATTACCGATCTTAATACTTGTGGCTGGTAATTTTGTGAGATACTCGATAATAATTGTACTTGACTAAGTGTCGTTGGTTTCAGTGTGTTGGCGGTCCCACCATGTCTCTGGGCGGGCGGTCGCAGCGGAAGGAGGTCGGCATCACGGCGTACAAGAAACCAGGCCCGCCCACACCCAGCAAACAGGCTGGGAGGCTTTCAGCTACGGTAAGTCACTCAAGGTCATCCGAAACTACAGTTTTGCGTAAAAACTTTAAATGTTAAAATCTTATAGATTAAATTACTACGACCAATTAACTAGTTTAATCTTATTTCAAATTTTAATTCGATTTGAAGTGGCGCTAAATTCATAAAGATGTTATAGGAAAATTGCTAACTGTTACGATGTTTTTTTTTTTCTTTTAAACAAGGTCAAGGTTGCAGTCCGGGATCCCTGGCCCGTTTTCAAAATTTATTACTAACAAGATACTTTTTCTCGAGAAGCTTCATTTTGACGAGGCGTCAAACTTTTTCTCATAACAATTTTGGTTAATGAAAGCAAAATGGAATAGCAGGAGTGAAACACGTTGATTTGACAAATTTTAATAATGTATTATTAACTAGATTTTTCTTTGTTATTTATCAAGATAATTATCTCGTTAATTTGAAATAATATTTATCCTACCGAATCTAAGGTTTTTCAAACACTCCCCACTCCAAAATGTATCATTGTCAAGGTCATGAAAAATAATTACTAAGCAATAAATTTCATTTCTATTATTTCTTTCTTTTGTTACTTATAATTTATATAATTGAACACCTACATTTTCCTGCAAATATTGTATATTGTTATAATCATGGGATCCGTGTTTGAATTTTTAAACAGTTCGAATATAAAAAAGATTGAGAATAATATAAAAATACTGTTTAAATATTTGTTTGGAGTTAGCTCAAAGACATAGTATTTCCGAAGCTATGCGAGGGCAGCCACTTACCACTAGTACACTACTTGTAATATACATTGATCATAAAAATTTAAACAACACTAGTATAAAGTTATATAAACGTGTCGATGTGTTTCTCAAGGACTCCGAGTTACGAGAATCTCTCAGGGTGGAGACGGAACCCAACGCATCTCGTAAGACGAGCACGCCGTCTCGCATCCGCGCCCTGTTCCGCGGCAAAGGCGACAATGAGGTGAGTGCTTGGTCTTTATGATAACATTTATATATAAAAAAAAATATATATAAAATGTATTTATTGACATCTGAAACTTTGTAATAAGCACATAAAAATTACTTAACCTAAAGGGGCAATAGGGATTGAATCAGCTATTGCTGCACCAGAGCCAAGGCCCCGCACAGCGCTGTTTTTCAGTCACCCCCTCCTCCCTGAGGTGTTATGCGGGAGTTACAGCAGTATTATATTTGCATAATTGCTCATTACATCCTTTTTGGTAAAGTCTCTAAATCCGACTCCAATGAATCACAAAATTAACTTACACTTCATAAATCACTAAACATATCGATAACACTAGGCTCAAAGTTCGTAAAGGAAAAAGACGACTTTTCAGAAGAAGCTAAAATTTTTTTTTTATTTTCATCTGTCTATAACTCTTTTGTTTATTGAGTTATTTAGATGATTTTAAGGAAGAAAGTCCTTAAATTTGATTTTCAAATGAAAGGATACAGGAATGGTTTAGAGTTGTATTTAGTGATTACAATCGTTACATCATTTGCCAAATGTATAAAATTTCTTAGTCGTAAAGGCATTTTTTTAAGAATGTTGAGGAATTGAATATACATATCGATAGAGAATTAAATTCAGAATAAAACTATGTATATAACGTATTTTCGCCCCAACGTCCTACACGACCTTTACGCCCAGAGATATCGATATATCTGTTTTTTGTCAATCAAAAAGTGCATTAACATTTTAATGCATTAAAATTTTACATATTAAATTTTTCATGCATAAACTGACAAAATGCAAGACGACCTTTGAGCCATGTTGCTCATAGTTATGACGTCAAACTGTCTGTAAACAAACAATGCACTGACATCATATTGTGTTTAGGAGTGTAATTTATTACAATTTGAATATGATTGAATACTCTCTGTATTATTTGCGATAAGTGTGTCGTTCTTGAATGTATTAATACTA
>DWPA01001782.1:0-17463 GCA_018251375.1 Calpodes ethlius
TTTGTGAGTTTTCGTGTATGTTATTTATTATTATAGTCAATAGTCTCGTGCAAACTTTGGGGTGAGGCGAAACAGCTGGTAGCATTAACATTTGTCCCTGATTAGAATATTAAATGAGTGTACCTACACGAGACAGTTCAGACTCCAAAATTAAGTCAATCCCGTCCTCGGGTGACTTTACCGACAGATTGGGACTCGTTATACTAATAATATTACTCACATCATTTTTATTTACTTTATTGTTAACTTAGAAACATAACAACATTTATTGGACATCAAAACAGTACAAATTGTAACTATATCAGATTATCTAATTATAATAAAATTTGGCAAAAGTACAAACTTGTTTGATAAAATCTTTGCATTATACTGCATTTAAAAATATTTTATTACGTATAAATCTTTAAAGACAAGCTTTTCACTCAAATTAAATTCGTCGTGTACATTTCTGATAATAGACCTGAAGAGTGTCAATGTAGCAGCGATAGCCTAGTGGTTCGAACGTTAGTTTCTCGAAAATGGGAACGTGAGTTCGAATCCTGCACGCATCTCTAATTTTCAAAAAGTTATATGCGTGATACGAGTTAAAGTTAAGGTACCCTTGGTCTGGTGAAGAAAAACATTGTGAGGAAACCTGCACACCTGAGAGTTCTTCATAATATTTTCGAAGACGTGTGGAGTCTACCAATTTGCAATTGGATAGCGTGGTGGACTATAACATATATATATATATATATAACCTGTACCCCTGACATTTGCTGAGACCTGAGCTTAGAAGGAGGACAGTTATGGGTTGTGATATTCATTGTGAAATCCTTAAAAAAAGCTTTTCATGTAAATTTAATTTATCATGTACATTTTTGATGATAGCGCCGCCTGGTGTCAATTTATTTAAACTTTAATGTAAAACTTTTTGGTTTATATTTATCATCAACTATTTATTAGGAATTATCTCGTCTAGAATAAATTCCGAACGTAATAGCTTTTCTTTTTCTTTATTTTTATTAGGTGACTATCATAAAAACTGTGATGTTATTGGAACATAAATAATATGTAAAATTTGATTGACTCCATAAAATCAGAGCGAGTGGTTTAAATCAGCTTGCAAGATTGATTCATACTTATAACAAACTAATGAACATGGCAAGTCAGATACAAAAGCTTATAAAAACTCTGATGATGACAAAGGCTTTTTTATATCGTTTAATGGCTCAAACTAGAGCCGGATTTAAAGTTTATATTTTAAATAACCTAATATACTTGTATGAATTTGGACTTGTTATACGAGACTTAGATAATTTTGTTCTATTTTTAAGATAATATTATTGCATTGCATATAAAATATGGAGATATAAGTTAGAAGTTTAAAACAGATTTAAGTCAACAAGAACAAACTAGGAGAGACAATCGACAATCAATGGCAAACATAACATAATATTGAATGTGTTAAGACGGGATTTCACCAAAATCGTACTACGTTTGAGATTTTGGTATAATGGCTTTCATACATTATGTATGCGGTAGCGTGCATACAATTTGCAAATTGCATATCTTCGGAATGCACGCGTATAATATTTACTAGGAACTACGAGACTGAATACCTTGGATTTCCATACGCTGTATTTATGATTATACGTATTGTAAACTCGACTATCATAGTGTATATAATTTTCCTTTTAGTTCTATATCAGAACTCAGAATTCTGGGGTATTTATCGTTATGTTCTATGACAGGTTTTATTGTATGAGATTTATGATTTTATTTTATGTTAATATAGGAATATTGGAGTGGAAAGATGAGAATTAAAAAGGCAGTTGCATTGTAATGGAATTTAATGATACTTTTGAATATTCAAACACATTGAAGTTTATTCAATATATCTATTTTAATTTTAGATACATTAATATTTCAAATATTAACAAACATTTTTAGTAGATGCTAGGCAATTGACTTGAAGATAATGGATAGATCGTATATTGAGAATGACCATTAGCCACTTGTCAAACTTTCAATTAACTCCACCTCACCACTTTATATAGCATTTGAAGGCAGAGTAAGTTTTAGGGACTAGATATAGCAAGCGGACAAGTCGCGCGACTAATATACAGCACCCTATAGAAATTTATATGAAAACCACGCGTCTTGATCGCGCTCTCCGCGCACTCCCTCTGGCGTACAGTGAAACAAAATATTTCAGCGAACAGGACGTGAGTAGGTACACGCCAAGTAGCCGGAGGCGTGCACGTCCGCGCGGCTAGCTCGGCTGCTATATTATGTCCTTTAAAATTGTATTCAGTCGTCCACAACTGTCTTACTTCACATGTGAATGTTAGTCATTTTCTATTTTCAAACTTCTAAAACGAATACCTAAGTTAAACATATACCCACATCTGAGGTTTAATATTACAGCCGTGTGACCGATATCGAATTCATCTGGAATACAAGGTCACAAAAACACTTTTATGACAAACTATACTACATCTATTAAAATAGCAAGATAATTTATTCAGAATATTACGTAAGCAATGGTTCATTACTTCGCAGGAAAGGTATGTAAAGCAGGCGATGTCGATTGTTTTCTTTAGACGTAACCAGTCTTCATATAAGTTTTAACAAAAATATAGCATTGGAAGACCTTCGTAAGTGAAAGAGAATGAATGAGAAAGGTGAAGATTGAAGATGGAAATATCCGTATGACGCAATGATTAATATATCGGACCTTCATTCTAAAGGTGAACCTTTTACCAGAAGGGTTCGAAATTTAAATTTCGATTCTCGATCTTGGCACGTGTGTCTTGTTTTTGTGTATTATCTATGGCATCCCCGACACAGAAAATCTTAATGTGGGATTATAAGTGTGTTGCGATTACCATTAT
This sequence comes from Calpodes ethlius, assembly GCA_018251375.1. NCBI lineage: Eukaryota > Metazoa > Arthropoda > Insecta > Lepidoptera > Hesperiidae > Calpodes > Calpodes ethlius. The sequence goes on from DWPA01001782.1 coordinate 2,877, forward strand.
TGTTATAATCATAATAACTTATTAACTCTATTTCTCGCTCCAATGCGTCTATGAAACGTGTGAACAAGCTATAAGATTCAATATTATACATCTCATACGTTTGAGGGTGAAAAGTGAACACGGAGCAGATTTAGCGGTGATCTTGATAATGTATTCTCGTGCGGTTTCTGATATCAGAGTGAACGTGTGCGGAATTCGCGACTCGAGAATGATATTTTCGTGCAAACGGCCTTATAATGCGGCTTTTGTGCTGATAACTGTATTTACAGATTATCAGTTTTACATTTACTATTTGAAAGAATTAATGAAGAAATAAGTGAATTATTTATTAGATGGTTTATCTAGATAGTGACATAGGTTATTTATGTTAAAAGATTATAAGGTGGTTTTTCAACATTGCAAAACGCAAGTACCTAGTAACAACCCGTAGCCTTGATTTTCCTTACGGGGATGAATTTATTTTTACAAAATTATCAATTAATTTTTTGCTTGTTATTTTGTGAACCGTGATGTTTTAATGATAGTCATGTCTTATATATTTATAAGTATGTTATTTATCTGTCTAATCATGTAAAGACTAGAACACACATACAGATCAATAACACATATTTAAATTAAACATTGAAATTTCTGTCTCGCTGAGAATCGAACCCAGGAACTTTTAAATTGCGTTCCGGTATGGTAAGCATTGCCTCATATAGGTCGTCTGTTTTAATGGATGAACAAAAAAAGGTATTTGAAATTTAAAGAGTAGGCAATGAAATTAAATTGAATCAATCATTTAACACGTAATGAAATTTAATCTCTCATAAAGTAGTTGGAACATACACCACGATATTTAATATCGTTGATTACGAAAGTGTTCGACCTGATATTCGGTCGCGTGTAATAATTTTAATAGAAACGTTAATACAAACACGTGTTCCAATTCCAACTATAAACTGTGAGTTAGACACTTGGACACGTGTACGGTTCGAGCACTAATTTGAAAACTTTTGGGACAAGTAAGTACGTAACTATATAATTAACTAGGTAACACTATCAAGAAATATTAATTCCGTTCTGATGTACAAAGAGGCTTATGTGAAGGGTGACGATTAGTTAGTAGTTTTGAGGCGTAGAAACTCAATTTATGTGTGAGCTCAAGCAAATCTTTCTTACGTGTGGTGCTCGCTGCTGTATGATGAGTGGTGAGTACGAAACAGCTGAGTGGTATTGTAATCGTTTCTCTCATTGTAACTCTCTGTATTATAGTTACAATATTAATCAATCAGTCAGTTGCCAAAAGCTGTTCATGATAGCGTCAAACCATTATTATATAGCCAATTCTGGCCCCACAAAGAACTTTCTAAGCACTGATTCTCTGTAGTACGAAGAAAATCGTGTGAGTAACAGATTTAGCTATAATCTTCATTCACGGGCGGTTTCAAAATGTGATCACGAACGTGCCTGAGCGTGCATGAGGTAGCAACATGAATATAAATTGCACGATCTTGTATCATTTATCTCTGGTATTATCTGAGTGGTGACTCTGTACCCTAACATATTAGACTAATTTTAGATCATTAGCAGTACTAGAGAACCGTATTGCAGTCGAAAATCGACCCTAATTCAATTTGTCAAAGGGTAATTTTACATTATGACACAGATTAGTTAAAAAATGTGTTTCTCCACTTCTTCGTGGAAGCTTTATTCGTATCAAATCTTAGACTGCAACTGATCTCTTGTTTAATGTAATTTAATTCCTCTTTCGAGGTACTAACGGAGCGTTACGACATAAAATTCTTCCAACAAGGCTTAGAAAAATATCCCATTAAAATCTTAAAACGTCTTTTAACGATCGTTTTGTTTTTCTTAAATCTTATACTAAATATTTACTCACTATTTACGTATACCCAATTTAAATTAATATACTTAAATCACAGTTGCCATCATATGATTTTCGTTTCATTCGTTTCGTAGATTGTAATCGTAACCATTGTCGAAGACTTTAGAGTAGTTTAGAAACTTTTATCATTTAACAGTTAATACAATCCTTTACCAACATTCTCTGGAGTTTCGCGTTAGTGCACCTAAATTACAGGTTTGCTAAGTTTAAGAGACGTTTATAACGACAACTGCTAATGACAGTAGCACGTGTTGGCGTTTAAATCTAAATTATGACGTAGTTGTAACCTGTCTCGCTTCGATTTGAGAAACGACGTTTTAGAACCCATATTCTTGAGTGTTCAGATGGGATTTTATAATAATCATTATCTTTTTATTTGAGATCCGATTATAATTAAGCCATTAATTGTTAAATGATACTCAAAGATTACTAAAATATAGAAGCGAAAACCGAAATGAAGTCAGTCATGATATAACTCAGAATAATGAAAAAGCAAAGATCAGAACTTTTAACATTAATACAAAAAAAAATTATGATTAGATAATTATTTCCAAATGTAGTTGTAATCCTAATATCATGTACAGATAGTAAAATCAGTTACAGTTTTATAATATGCATAGATTTTGCAAACCATCCTTATCAAGATTTCAGAATTTATATCCCACAGTGAATACAGTATGTGGCGTTAGGTATTTGTGTTTCCCGGCTTGTGACCGCGACAGAATGTCCGCCTGAATATCAAGTATGTGCTTGACACTTGTGACGTATCGTGCGGAACGGGAACTAATGGTAACCCCTGGTAACTGTGGACATACCAAATGTTTTGTATCATTTTGAAGCTTGCTGGTGACGTGGTATACTTACTGTTCCTTTTCACAAGCTGTTACGTAACTTGGAATGTTTGTTGGTTGAAGCATGCAAGCTGAATTGAAACCATTTCCTCTTATGTTTACGTACTTGAAGTCTAACATATTGCGTTGCATTACTGTCGATGACAACGTGACCTGAGTAGTCTGAATGTTCGTAAGTATTTTGCGTATTAACATATTAAATCTCTGCATTTATTATCATATTTTTACATTTTGTTATTTGAATGTTTTTATATATATTCATTTATGAATTATCAATATACTGATTGATTGATCAATCCATGATCAGTTAGTGCAAATGATTTGTCTATAATTTTCACATTTATATCAAACTATAACGTTTCATTCTTGGATTTCATGAATATATACCCGTCCTAAAATATATTAAATTTCAACGAGACAAATTTAATGAAAGTTAAGTTAAATTTACTAATAAAGTTTAACTTTGGGTTAATTCATTCATGAACAAATAGACAACTGCTAAACTTTCTTTACAAACATCCGATTTGCTAATTGAATTCTAAGGGTCGAGTGCGACCTCCAAATGTCTGGTACATTTTAAGTGCGTTACAAATTAGGCGTATATTGTCAACGTGAATATAAATAAGTAAATTATATTTACGCTGACAATATACCCCTAATAAATAAGAATAAATAAATAACGTGTCACACATAACTGTTCACACAGTAACATTTGTAGGGCATAAGCCTACACTATATAGTTTCCTGTGTTATGGGTGCCATGGTCAACATACAAACCCCCGTAATCCCAAAAATACTATGAGGTCTCACAGTGACATAGAAAGAATAGATTCTCTATTGCTCAGCTAATTCTATCTTTATCTTTGACATTGTTCAGAAAACTAGAGCGGAGTAGATCCTCACAATCCAATCTCTTTTCTATTTTACTGTGAGACCTTTAAGTGTTGTTTGTGAATACACGTGACAGATAAGAACACAAACCCAGACCGAGCACAGAAATTAAAACTCATCATTAAATTTTAAATGATGAATGAAATGAATGCCTATGTCCAGCAGTGGACTTTTAAAGGCTGATAGATAGATTTAATTTTGAAATGAAGCCAGGAACCTCTCAATGGTGGTCCTATTTGGTGACCATTGTGCCACAAAGTTCTTGACACGTATGTGTATAAAAGTTTTCATACACATGAGTACATGAAAAACAATGAAAATGTTTCAGGGGATGTATATAATCAAGATTTATTTGTATCCCTAAGGCCGATAGGATGTCGTGCTCTAGAAAGATAAATAGTCATGTATAACGATCATTTATTTTACTATATTGGCTGTAAACTCATCCCGGGATTAGATATAGAATATACTTCTTTTACAGAGTATAATTTCATGCTTGCTAAAATAAAAGCTCCATCAGTTGGTAAGCGTTGATAAAGTTAAAGAAAAAAAGATATTAAGTGAATATAAAATTCCAATCAGCTTATTTAGGTATTGCAATGACAGTCGTTTACTATTTGAGTAACAGCTGAAAACTGAGAAGACAGGTCACGTATTTTTAAATGGTTACCGCTTTTCTCAAATTGTCTATTGCTGTAGGTCGTGGTGGCCTTAACAGCTTCATGCAAACAGAAAGGGCGAGTGTGGAGACTTAACCAAGAAGACTATTTTTGCGAAAAAGGAAGAGCTCGTCTTCGAGAAGAAGAGCCTAAGGGCACCCCCATGGGGTTCGGTCCTCGGCTTACGTCGCTTCGGAATGCCTTGTGACAGCTGTCAGGATACATCTACCTTTCTGCTAAAAAATAAATGAATACAGGCATACCCTTGTGTGTGAACTGGCGCTATTGTTGATTCCCTTAGATGCTGCTATCGTTTTACGTTCCCGGTTCCATTTCACTTTGTAACATAAATCTGTGGTTACAATAAAGTGTAGTAGTGGTCTAATAAATCCTCAAGTTGCAATTTTTATCGATATCGTTAGGATTGAGTCGGCAGAAACCGATTGTACTCGTAAATATAAGAATTGCTCCTTTAATACAAAGCGATATGTGAAGCAAAATGGCACGTATTAAATGTATGCTGTAGTTGGAATATCCCCAGAGGCGGGATGGCGGGTTAGCAACATAAATAAGTAATCGGAAGGTAGGAACTAGTGCGGTGTAAATAAAAAGTCACGTATGAAACGTATGGGAGATCGCGATACCTGCTTCTCGTCGTCGTAAACACGACGAAATTACGACTTAATTCGGTTCGATTTGTTTATGACGGAGCTTTCACTTTGCGCGGACAAATAACAATCGCCCCCAAAAATTTACTACCAGAATCGTACATCGTAATACATACTATTAAAAAATTACGATCGGTATCAGTCTGCGCGTTTCATTAACAGGACATTAATTTGTCTAACGGACCGTTACTGAATCGTAAACCAATTTGTAGATACTAATAATTTTACGATTAGGAAAAAGTGTAAAAAAGTACATTAATAAATAATATTATAGGTATGTTTTACGATTTTATAGGTTGTATAATTGTATTGTACATCACGCTGTATATGTCGACTCGGCAGCATGGTTCTTCTTTACGGTAAACGAAAAATTCTTCATTACCATAGAATGTGCTGAATACAATATCTACCTATGCTGCTACATTTACGTTTTAATGCATTTATTGACACGCTAAATCTGTCATTATACATGCCAACAGATTAGCGTGCTTAAAAAAATCTTATGTACAGATAATATATAATTTTACTTTTGCATAGAACTCATAGCTAAATAATAAGCGTTTAAAGTGGTAATTAAAGCGTATTAGGACGCAGCTGTTAGCACAAACGGTAACGCAGATGTGGCAAAGCTTCAGTTAAGTTTAATATCATATCATGACATGAGGTTTTTTGTTGCAGATAACACATAATAAAGAAAGAAGAATCTCAGTTGGTTGCAAAATAATGTAACACATAATGATAGATGAGTTTGAGACGAAGTTCAAGCCTGATGAAACGAGTACATCGTATGATAATTTGGAACTTAACTCCACGATTTATGAGGACGAATACAACAACGGTACATCGAACACAACATGGCAGGACTACGACAGCATTTGCTCGCCAATAGCCTCCTCGGAAGATTTCCTTTCATCGCCATTATTTCAGTCCTGTGTTTACTTAATGTATTGTGCAGTGTTTGTAGTGGCACTCGTTGGGAATGGACTAGTGTGTTTCGTCGTGCAAACTTCGCCGAGAATGAAGACTGTGACGAATTACTTCATCGTAAACTTGGCTATAGGTGATATCTTGATGACGCTGTTTTGCGTACCGTTCTCCTTTGTGTCAATGTTGGTGTTGCGGTATTGGCCTTTTGGTCTGGTTATGTGTAAAGTTGTGAACTACTCTCAAGCGGTGTCCGTGTTAGTGAGTGCTTACACGTTGTTGGCTATATCAATAGACCGTTACATGGCCATTATGCGTCCACTACGTCCACGCCTGGGGAAAACCGCTGCCAAGTTGGTAGTGGCAGGCGTATGGGGAGGCGCCATGGCTACAGCTGCTCCCATACCTGTTGTATCTCAAATACATAGACCCACGGAGTGGCATCGTTTTTGCAATGCGTAAGTAACATTAAACAAGTCTCTAAATACAAAAAAGCTTCTCATCTGTTATATTTCTACCCCTTTTACTGATATGCTTGAGTTTACTCTTAAAGTATTAACTCAGGGCATTTTTCAATCCATTGTCCAAGTACAGATAAGCAAGCACACACCTTCGGGAAGATCCGCCCTCGTGATATCCGTAACGGACCTGATTTTATATACCCATGGATGTTAATATTATCAAAAAGCATCAAGGACACGTTGCTCCCAAAGCCTAAACCAGATTACAAGTTTAATACCGGCCCATTATTTAAGTTAAGTAATATCACGACACTTCATTCATCACGATAATTGACGTAATTAATTTACGCTCATTGGTCTATAAATGTAATAAACGCTAACACACTAATATCCCCGCAGTAGGATTCTCTGTGTCGCGGGTGGCATGGTAAATATTACGTCACTAACAACTTTGACCTGAGAACAAATATTTATCTGTCACAAAAATATTTGCCCCTTCCGAGAATCAAACCCAGGACCCCTCGCTTTTGCAGGCAGGGTCACTACCAATTAGGCTATGGAGCCTTCAAATAATAATAAATACTTATGATTAAAAAATATATATATTTTTTGATTGAAAATGAAAATTCTAAGTTTGCTTATACGTAACTTAAGGAAACAATTTAAATTGGAAAAATTTTGCTAATTGTATCATACGACAGAATGCTTGTCCTAATTTTGCGATGTTTTGTTTGACTGTGTTCAGCCGTGTAATGTTCACAGATATATTTGCCTCGAACAGTGGGAGCGGCCGGAACAGAGTCAGCATTACACGTGTGCCCTGATGGCGTTGCAGTTTGGAATACCGCTGGGGGCGCTGGTGTGCACGTACGCACGTATAGCCCACGTGGTGTGGGGCGGACGTCCTCCCGGCGAAGCCCAAACTGTGCGTGATTCACGCATGCAGCGATCAAAGCGAAAGGTTGTTTAAAACTATTAAGTGTTTGTATGTGTGAATTTTTGTAGATATATACGTATGTACATGTGTCAACGAAAAATAAAACGAATCTCTAAGAGTCAGCGCCGACCGAAGGAATGGCGGCGAACAGGAGTTTAATAGTCGCAATGTCCATTAAGCGGTACGCGGTTTTTCGTCGGTAAGCTACATTTTGACTTCGTAACAAATAAGATTCGCCACGCGATCCCGGCCGATGTCACGTTCCGTTTCGCCGCTCTTTACGCGTACGATTGTTTTCATTTAATTTTTATAATACAATTTTACTTTAGGTTAAAATTAGACTGTTATTAAATTAATTTTTTCGCCGCCGCTCTGTTTGGTTCGCTGGCCGCTGACCTTTAATTACTACACAAAATTTTCCCTACTATGTTCTATACTAAAAGAATCCGAGTGTACCTATCTCTTTATTTATAACAAGCTGTGCCCGCGACTTCATCCGCGTGGAATTTAATGAAAAGTGTTTTACTTTATTTTATTTCAGTGGCCTAAGGTACTCTTTATTACATCAGGTATCTGCCAATAGAAGTCCCGTCAACATCGGTCAAGCCATTTCAGGGATTAGCCAGAACAGACAGACAGACAAAACTTGTAATAAATATTTTGGTGTATGTATCGTATTCATATGCATGTAGTAAGAAGCGGTTATTTTAATATTACAAACAGACAATCCAATTTTATTCATATAGATATGTAGGTATAAATATCTGTGTGTGTATCACAATTTAAATTTTCATGCTTAAAATCTAGTATAACCAAGACTTTTGATAAAAGGATTTCATTCCTACATGAGGGTTATGAACCAAAAGTGCATAGTTATATTGTACGATAACATGGTACTTGTAATTCAATATTGGAGTTCTCTGTTCGTTTTCCGATCTAGTCGGTCATGGATCTAAACGACGCCGTAGTGATCTCGCCTTTGTTAATAAATCCCGACTGATGTGTTAACATGGTTCATCTCTCTTAAACAAACTTCTAGTTTGATGCAGCAGGTTAAGTCAGCACAGGAGAAGTAGAAGAAGGAAGAGAGGGAGTCAGGTGCGGTCACGGTAGTAGATAGACGTGCTAATCATATTAGTGGGATTAAAAATGATTACTCAAATTTATGTTTCATTTAATTTGATTTTATCCATAATAGGTTTTTTATATAATCCGCAACTTGGCCAGCGTGGTGGATTACGGCCTGTACCCCTCAAATTGTGTGAGGATACCCGAGCCTAGCAGTGGGACAGTTATGGGTTGTGATTATATATTATCTATAGTTATATTCCATTTTTTTATTACTTATAATGATTATAAATTTGGGAGTTTAAAGACTAAAGAATCGAATAATACTGGTTTAATTTTCACCATTCGTTTTCATGTGGTGTTAGATACCATCCACCATTTTTAGAATGTATCGCAAACAGTATAAGCAAATGATTAAGTTTGTTTAGATTAACGCCGGATAGCGCTGTTTCCTATTATAATTAGCGCCATCTATAAACTTAGCTTTACCGTATCAAAAATAAACTTTGCGAATTGATTCAAGTTTAACGCACTGGTAATTATTTATAAAAGGAACATGCCCAGAAGCTGTTATTGCTCACAGTTTGTTTATATTAACTGATGTGATTCAGCCCTGAGTGTAATCGATGGATTTTCCAAACAATTGTCAGTAGTAATCTCTCAAAAGCGAAAATTAAGATGATCGACACCCGTCAGGAATCTTGGCATCGATACAACTCCTAAACAACTTCTTCGTGTCCAAATATCGCTACAAACACAAAAATATCTTTATGCAAAAGTTATCAAGTCTGGGGTCTATTAAAAGATTACGTACAAAATTGAATTCAATGAAAGCGATGATAAAAAAGATAAATTATAATTTATAAAATCATTGCCTAAAATAATGAATTTGACGCCAATTTTTTTATAAATAGAATAAAGCAAAACCATAATTGTTCCTCTATTTGCCTTTACACAATGATGTTAGCGATTAATTTTACTTATGATGTTCATTGTTTTCATTTTCAGATATAACAATATTTATCCACTTGAATGTTTTTGACATAAGACAGCTTAACGTGAGCCCAGCGAGCGAGACTTTATAAAAGAAAACACTGACACAAAAATGGCGCATATTGTTTTTCAATTCCAACTTCTAAGCCAGTACGTCAGTTATAACGTAATAAATTTCCAACAATAAATTACGGTGTAAAAGAACTTCGTAATTCTGTAACAATATGCGTTATTAAGAAGGCCTACACACATATATTATAAATATATTTTAATTATAGGTACAATTGAAAGTAGATAACATATTTATCATAAAGTAAGCTATAAGGAAATGACTCAAAATCGATTCTAACTAAAATGCATTTTCCGCAGCGGGAAATCCTCTCAGTACTTTGCTTTCGTTCGTAAAAGAATAACAAACATATAACTACACGTAACGATATTTGCTGTTTTCCATCATGATCTCAATTATGACGTAATAAGAACTAAATACGAAAAACTAAATGACCTAACACATTTAATATAATGGAATTTGATCCAAACTAAAATCGTGGGCGTATTTTTGTTCACAAATTATAATACACTATAGGCTGTAGTGTACTTGACTCTAAGAGTTCTCGTACACTAACAGTCCAAAAATAAGAATAATGGCTGCATTTAACTAGAAATTTTTACTTTTCATAATTATTATTGGTCTCTTAGTTCAACTAAACGCAAAGTCGAGTTTATCAACCGGACGAGAAGTCGAGTCTACTGAAGTCAACTGGTCGCATGAACATACATACAGACATGAATAGTCTTAGAATGAGTCATCGATTTGATCTAAAATGCGTTATTCGTACCATGAGTCTTGGACTTGGATTCCGAGGCCTAGTTGGTACTGACCCTGCCTGAGGTGTCCTGGGTTCGATTCCTGGCTAGGGCAGATATTTATGTGACATAAATATTTGTTCTCGGGTCATGGGTGTTAGTGATGTGTTATTTGTCTTGTCCATGCCGCCCGCGACACAGAGAATCCTACTGCGAAGGTATGAATGTGTTAACGTTTATTTATTTAATAGTACCCGAGATCCCTAGAAACAAATATATTATACAACATTTCTATATTAAAAAAGCTCTTAGGCATCAATTTAATATGTAAAGTCCTGGCGCGTTAAGTTATTCTTGACAACTGATATGTTATATTAATGAAGCCAAATTTCAAAGTAATAATTTGCCACACTTTAAAGATTACGCAACGTAATTATGTACGAGTGTGATGGAAACGCGGGAAACTTTGGGCGGATTTGAGCTCGAATGACTTCGCACATTTTCTGATATGTTTACACACACGCCTTCTGTTCTCACTGGAGTTAAGATATTTATTATATTATTGGAACAGCAATTGTCAGGTACACGACTTAGAACAAGGTTAGGAATATAATAATACTAGATGTTGCAGCTTTGCACACGTGTGAGAAAAGAACAGCAATAAAAAGGTTGTCAATTCCTTTCTGTCACTGGTTGGTAGACAACGTTTTGTTGTAAGACACTTGCCTGAATTTAGCTGTAATATAATATAAATATTTATTAAAAAAAAACATAACTGTTGAATTTTATTAACGCTTTAACATTATGTTTAATGGTCGTCCACGCGCCATGTAGGGTTAGGTAATTGGAATAGTTTTTCTTTTTATAATTCATGTACTATTCTGTGATATTTTTCACATGTCTAATAGTAATCATTTACTGGTAGAGAGAAGGACACTTCACTGTAAACAAAATTAGCACCATAAAGTTTCACGTTTGGGGACACGTTTCACCAAACGCGTTGGGGAATCTTAAAGGTATTCTATCATCCATTATGAATTTAAAAAATATATCCAATAAAACCCCCATATTATGAAGTATACGAGAAAAAAATCATACCCATACCAAAATTTTTAACTTGCAGGGCTCTTTTTAATTTGATTCTACCACATACTGTCAAACTACAGCTTTGTAGTTGTAAGGTTTCTGAGCTATGTTGCGGACGGATATGACGAAACTGTAATGGTTCCATTTTGAGAAAGGAATTCTAAAAATGAGGTCTGAAACAATAAATCATTGCATTTAATTTTTCAAAAATTATATGACGAGGATAACTTTTTTCGCCCTTTGCGTTAATTGCATATGAAAGCAACATAACCGAAAATTTAAAGTTTTATTTATGTTTTAACTATATTGGCAGGATGTAAAATAAAAAACTGATTATTAAAATCTAGATATTTTACTAATTACATTACTGGTTAATTATGTAGTTTTTGATAGAGTTCTCGTAAAAGCTTAGATGAAATTTGGTCAACCATCCGCAGTTTTCCCCTACGCTCTGATCCGAGCTAAAGTTTCACATGAGCTCCCATCAAAGCGAGTTGCGAATAATAAATTATGACTTCGGTATAAGAAAACTCTCGTCACGTATCCAATTTATCACAAGGATTTCCTAATGTTCTGACTACGTGCGTCATTTGGAATCATCAACATTCATCATTCATTGATGGTCTTTTATGTATTTTGCTAATAACCCTCCTTGAATCCGCTTCGCGAATAATAATATAAGCAGGGGATAAAATCATTTTTAGCTTGATTTATCTGCACCGAAATATACTGTTTAGAGTTCTGTAGTCAAAACGAAACCCTTATAGTTTCATTCTATATGGTCATCCAACCGTCTGTCAGCAGTGTAGCAAAGAGACCCTTAGCTATAACTTAGCACGAATGTATATAATAGCATATTTATCATGCCGATAGTAGTAGAGTAAAATCTTATTTTTTTTGTAGTGTAACTAAAGTAAAAATTGTGCTGCTATTTTTTTATCATCAGCTCTATAGTGCGAGACGGAACTGGTCTTTCAAAATATCGTGGGTCTACGAAGACAGTGCTCTGAATAAAATGTCCACACCTCCCTGATCGGTACGATGCAAATCGCTTTTAAATCTGAGTTGGAACATTGGACAGCTTTATAATAAAGATGGTCTGTAACTTGCGGAAAAGAAATGATAACCATTTAACGGTTATTTGGAGGGTAAATTTCACCAGCAACGTGCGCAAGGCACAGCATAGTAAATTATAGAAAAATTTTGTAAAGTGCATTTACGAAGAATATCAATTTTGACGGAAACAGTTATTTAACGTAATACTTTTGCATCCACCAGTATGCCACTTATAGCACGAAACCCCGTAGCCAGCTAAGTTCACAGTAGTGCTGTTGTAAAAAGGTATAGGTCGTATTTTAAACAAAAACTATCCTTTAGGGTTTGTCTGTCGATGAATAATATTGAATCAACTTACAATTACGAAATCCTAAATTCATCATCATCATCATCACAACACAAAAATGTTTGTCCCACTGCTGGGCTCGAATCTTCTCATACAACGAGAGGGTTATCGAGCATAGTCCACCGCGCTAGCGTGGTGCTGGCCAGCCAAATACGGATAGGTAGACTTTACACACCTTCGAGAACGTTATAGAGAGATGTGCAGGTTTCCTCACGATTTTTTCCATAACATAACTTTTTGAACATTAGAGGTGCATGCAGGATTCGAACTCACGCTCCCAAGTTCGGGAAATCAACGTTCGAACCCTTATGTAATTACTGCTCTATATTGTGCGTAGCCAATAGACACTTGACAGGCTTTCTTTTAAAAGCTGCCTTGACCTATTCAAAGCCTTAACCTAAGTACTAGGGTAGGTATACATAAATTCCGTATACATATCCTTTTCGATGTGCTGATAGATTTATAATCAAAAGATTTATTCCATTGTAACTCTAATAAAAGAAAGTAAATAAATGTACGAGGTTTTTATTACATTTCACGCGCATATTCCGACACAATACCCAGCTAGCGGAAATAACATGACTTGAATTTTCACCCATCACAATAATTTAACATAAGAAATCGGCTTAGTTACATGCCTTTACTTTGATCTAATATTCTTTATTCCCTCATAGTCGTTTCGCTGAAATACATGAATGTATTTTTGGTTTATTTTTAGATTATTACAAAGTAAAGGTATGGAAATGAAGGAAAACTTCATGTTTACTTCTATACTAATATTATAAATTCGAAAGTATGTTTGCTTGTCGTTTTTTCGCGGTGCAATGGAATGTCCCTAGAGTATGATTTCTGGCATGGAGTTAGTTGAGAGGATAAAAAGTGCCATTGGCTATTTTTCACCGCGAAAAAGCATCTCATTTCGTACATGATTCGCTTTACTTGGGTGCACACGGTACTAGCAATGGTATTAAGTAGATAATTCTCTAAAATGGATTCATTTTACTTAACCAAAATATTCTGTCACTAATTTATAATAATAATTAAGTGACATCTTAACGAAAAATATTGTCGTTGTTCAACCAGGGTCATTGCCATTATTATAACTGGTGGTAGAACCCAAGTATGGTTCGCCCAGGGTGGTACCACTCCATCGTCTATTTGTACAGTGTAACAACCGTCATCTTAACAATTGTATTTCGGTTTGAAAGGAGCTTGGTTACCGGTTACGTTTACTTACAGGGATAGCATTGCATATGTGACCAATTTCAAATATGTCAAATTACTAACGATTAACTAGACGATTAGATACTTACTAATAGGACTAACCTACACTAATAGTCTTAACGTCTACAGTCCTCTTACAAATGAATAATAACCAACTGATACTCTTATTAACACTTAATTCTAACAGGAGTAAGTGACTAAATACAGTCCCTTTAATCTTAATCGAGGTTTATCGCAGATCTTAATTATCAACAAGGGATGGTGGCACTGCCAGCGCGTTTAACAATCTTATCTATGTGATTGTTATTAAAACTTACATTAATGATTTGTTTATTAAGTAAATTAATGTTTATTAAGTGACAATGGGTTGATGGCATAGACTCAAAGAACTGTTAACGAATAGAAGACAAAACTCGAACATCAGCCAAAAGAACTCTTTGACAAGACGAGCACACCTCCAGAACAGAAAGACTGGAGGCAGAATCGGTCGGAATAATTGATAAAGGATGGATGAGAAAAATATATATACCCTGAGTATTACCAATTCAAGCTTCCAATTCTTTAAGGGCTCACTCACTAGAGGAATATTTTGCATTGAAATCTCGACACACTGACACAAATACATACCTAGAAATTTTATCTTATGTTACAAAATCTATCTATCTATCAGCCTACAAGAGTCCACTGCTGGACATAGGCCTCCCCTAATTTGTGCCACACAGACCGGT